>CM058043.1:54043986-54233014 GCA_030169165.1 Centaurea solstitialis
GCAGTTCTTTAGGTCATCTACCGTGGAGACCCGAGATGGCGTGCAGACCATCGTTGGTCGTGTTGACCACACTGAGCTCACTATCACAGTGGAGGACCTGAGGCGAATCCTCCATCCGCCTGCTGCCACTCCCGAGGCCCCGTTCGAGCCACTGGTCACTGGCCCCGAGCTTTTCAGCGAGATACTCGCACTTGGGGTCCACTTCACTGCGAACAACAGACCGAACGGGATCTCCCAAGTCACTCAGGGGATGCTGCCACCAATCTGGTTTTCCTTCTTCAACATACTCAACAGAACCCTGTCATCCAAGACACACGGCGTGGACCGTGCTTCCACCCAGTTCTGGCATGTCATTCATGCGGTCGCCTACGGGAGGCGGATCGACTTCGCTCAACAGCTTTGGGCGGACATGGTCACTGACGTTAGACAAAGGCCCGCAAGAACTCGTCACACATCCATTCCTTGGATGCGGTTCTTCAGCTTGATCATCCGTGATCACATGGATCACCATCCGGCCGTCAGACGCAGATCCGGCCACCAACGCTTCGAAAGCATTTAGATCGGCAGGATGAACCGACGAACTCTGCGATCAGGTCAGATAGAAATGCCTATCCCTGATAATGTGCTAGGTATGGCGGACCGTAGGGCTGAGAGTGTTAGACTATACCGGGCATCTGTAGGATTAGAAGACGCGTCCACGGACTCCTCAGAACCGAGGAGCCCTACCCCGGACGCGCGACCCGTCCTTCCTAGGGACCGTGCCTCTGGCACGGCAGGCCAGAGCTCCAGTGGGGGAGCTCAAGGCTCGGGAGTGATGAGTGTAGCCGTTAGGGGTGAAGTGGGTAGAGTTGTTAGCACGTCCGCCACTCCACACATGTCGAGAGCCGAGGCATACCAGAAGTTCTTTAGGTCATCTACCGTGGAGACCCGAGATGGCGTGCAGACCATCGTTGGTCGTGTTGACCACACTGAGCTCACTATCACAGTGGAGGACCTGAGGCGAATCCTCCATCCGCCTGCTGCCACTCCCGAGGCCCCGTTCGAGCCACTGGTCACTGGCCCCGAGCTTTTCAGCGAGATACTCGCACTTGGGGTCCACTTCACTGCGAACAACAGACCGAACGGGATCTCCCAAGTCACTCAGGGGATGCTGCCACCAATCTGGTTTTCCTTCTTCAACATACTCAACAGAACCCTGTCATCCAAGACACACGGCGTGGACCGTGCTTCCACCCAGTTCTGGCATGTCATTCATGCGGTCGCCTACGGGAGGCGGATCGACTTCGCTCAACAGCTTTGGGCGGACATGGTCACTGACGTTAGACAAAGGCCCGCAAGAACTCGTCACACATCCATTCCTTGGATGCGGTTCTTCAGCTTGATCATCCGTGATCACATGGATCACCATCCGGCCGTCAGACGCAGATCCGGCCACCAACGCTTCGAAAGCATTTAGATCGGCAGGATGAACCGACGAACTCTGCGATCAGGTCAGATAGAAATGCCTATCCCTGATAATGTGCTAGGTATGGCGGACCGTAGGGCTGAGAGTGTTAGACTATACCGGGCATCTGTAGGATTAGAAGACGCGTCCACGGACTCCTCAGAACCGAGGAGCCCTACCCCGGACGCGCGACCCGTCCTTCCTAGGGACCGTGCCTCTGGCACGGCAGGCCAGAGCTCCAGTGGGGGAGCTCAAGGCTCGGGAGTGATGAGTGTAGCCGTTAGGGGTGAAGTGGGTAGAGTTGTTAGCACGTCCGCCACTCCACACATGTCGAGAGCCGAGGCATACCAGATGATGGTCCGAAAGCGAACACGTAGAGCTCGAACGCAGACTTACGTCGAAGAGCCATCTTATGTTGATGTTGACTGTGACATCATGCGTGGCTACCGGGTGAAGCAGTACACCGGGATTCTCCAACAATCCCCGGTACATTCGTCATCGGAAGAGCGCCGATCGCCATCTCCGCCGCAACAACAACCGACTGGTGAGGACGTGGAAGCTTCCCCACAAGAACAAGCACACGTTCCTTCACCACCACACGCGGCGGCCGTTACTACTCAAGGAGGCGAACCCTCCGGCGATGACTCCGACGGTCACGAGTCCCCCGAGCATACGCCTTCGGACCGTCGTGAGCCCGATGACGAGGCCACAGATTCAGAGATGGTGGACTACGGATCAGACTCGGAGTTCCAGGAGACAGAACCGAAGGGCGGAAAGGCCCAGATTATTGATGTGGATGAAGCCACCTCTTCCTTCAACGACGACAGGATTTCCGGAGATCCCATGCTTGCTGAGGATCTTGCTTCAGATGATCGGACCATCGGTCGTGAGGAAGAAGGTGAGGCCGAGGTTGCTACCGGCTGGGGAAGAGAAGATAGTGAGGAAGAAGAGAGAGAGAGGAGAGAAAAAGAGACCGAAGATGTTGAGGTCCAGTTAGGCGAGCCGTGGGCTCAGATTCAGGAGGCGGGCGAAGAAGAAGAGCCGCATAGGTTAGAACTGGAAGTTCCCCAAACCCTGAGTCCAGCCAACAGAGAGGCAACCCTCATTGAGACCGGGCACCCTACGGTGTCTGGTCAAGACGCTAGCAGCCAACTAGCGCACTTGCACGCCCCACCCAGCCACTCGACCATCTCTCAACAGATGGTCGTTTCAATCATTCACGGGGATCAAGCACAACTTCCACCGGCCACTCAATCGGAGTCTGCCGGTGTTGAGATAAGAGAGGATCTACCCCACCTCTCGACTTCACTTGCTGCACATAGAGTCGTAGAGCCACTTCCCGGGACGTTTACGATCTCTTCTATCATTAGGCCACGATCTATTGTACCACAAGCGGAGATCCCACGGGACTCCGCCGGAACGGGGAGAGTTGGTGCGTCAGGTGACGCCCTTCGAGGATCCACCGGAAGCCCTGACACCGTCAACATCATACCAGCGGTGACATCAGGCCGAGAGAGCACCTCAGTAGGACTCTTCTCGACAACTGGAGCCCAAGTGGCACCGGGTGTTGTACCACCGGGACCGGGTCCGACAGACTCGAGCAAAGTCTCTAAAGATGCTCACGCAACACCGGGGCTTCAAGGCCTGACGGATTCGGGTGGAATCCTTAAAACCACCCTAGTACCAACGGGACTTCGAGGTCCGACGGATTCGGGCGACATCCTAAAAGTCGTCCAAACCAGACTACTAGCGATGGAGGAAGCCAACAGGGCTAGGGATGCGCGGGTCGAGGCACTGGAGAAAGCCTCGGCCGAGACGGAGAGAAAGAGATCGGCGGATCTTGAAGCGTCGCGAAAGCTTCAAGAAGACAGGGATGCGGAGCTTTACGAGCTCAAACGGCGAATCAAGGGCAAACACACCGAGGCAGCCCCGTCAACCGAAGCACCGATCCCTCGTCAACCTGAAGACGTTCTCAGACTCGCCCCTCCGACTTCGGGCGACCTACCTCCGATTCCGGGTTATGTCACTGAGGCGGAACACGCTTACGTCATCTCATCTTACACCACTCAGAACGACAGCCTCTCCGCCAAGCTTCGCGATCGGGAAGCCCAGATAGAGATCCTCCAGCAGCGCATCAGGGAACTGGAGGCCACGTGTCGGTCTCAGACTCAGCCTTCCAAACGGAGGCATGACGAACCTGATGACTCGGCACCAGGTCCTCATGACGGGGAGGTGCAGGCTTCATCCAAAAGGCCTCGCACCGACCTCCACTCTGCCTCCGGTTCCGGTTCTTCATCCGCTCCAGCTTCATCGGCCGCCCCCTCCAGTGCTCCATCAGAGTCTGCTGCCGCCGACGCTCCCTATGTCGATTCAGACACGGAGGAGATTCCAGACATGGGGAGTTGGCACTATGAGCCGATCCCGGCTGGGGAGACAGTTCAGTTCCCTCAGATGACCGATACGGTGCAGATTGACGTCGTTCCCCCGGAAGCAGCGCCGAAAGATTTATCAGATGTTCAGATTCCGGAGGAAGCCCGGAAGATTCTTCGGTCGCTTGCTCAGAGCCTCAGGATTTTCCAGAGGGGGGACGACATCGTCCGGGATTCAGACTACAACAGCTTTCTATCAGCATTCGAGTTTCCCACTCCAGAAGCTCCTCGGACCATTCACTCGACAGATCCAGAGTCCTCCGCTCCAACAGTCATCCAGCTCAACTGGAATCATTCCGTCATCTTCCGACCGTTCCTTGAGGAGTCCTTCACCCGTATCTTCCAGCAGGAAAGGCTGCACGTATGGTCTCGAAAGGTCTACTTCGGGATCTCGCACATCAAGACGAAGAGAAGAAGGACTGCTTACGTGCACCAGAGGATGTGCAACTGGGCCACCCACGGATGCCAAAGAATCCGACGTCGTTTCATCAAGGTAACTGCTATGCGCCCTTACAGACATGGTCATCAGATTTTCCTTGAGTACGACGTCCGTATGTACGGGACCGGCACTCCACGAGGTGAGTTACAGGACTGGTCGTTCACGGAAGCAGATCTGGATCGGGTGCATTTGGAAGATCTCCTCACGCTCATCAAGTACCTCCAGGGTCCAATTCTCCGACCCGAACACTACAGAGACGGCACCGAGATATTGAAGAAGTACGTTCGCCACGCGATCACACTTGCGCGGGTGACGGACTACCAGCTTGCGATAGAGAGCCGCCAGCCGAAGGTCAACCTGCTCAGACCGAACCTGCTCGTACCTGGTATTGATGCCTACCTTCCCTACATGCCAACCAGGATACCGGAGCACGGGGTTCTCTATGTGACGAGGAAGAAAAGGGAACGCAGATTTATGAGGTTTGGCGAGCCTGCCAAGTTCTGCGACGGGACCCTTCTCTACGTCCACAACGGTATGCAGAGTAGACTCTTGGCAGATCAGATACCGGGCCAGAAGATCATAGGCAGGAAGAGAAAGATTCTGGAGGGCATGAACCTGATAGAGAGGAAACTCAAGGAAAGGTTGATGTACAAACACGTTGAGGCGGCGATGCAGATGAGAGCGAGGATCATCGGAGATTGGGAGGAGTTCCTGCAGATGTCCAAGTGGGAGCCGGCATTGGAGCTTCCACCACCTTTCTGACTTCTTCACAAAGGGGGAGATTGTAGAACCTCTTTATTGTGAAGAGTCAGAAAACACTATCTTTATCAGCTTTCTTGTTTTATTTCAGTTAGTTGTAAATATTTCAGTTTTTGTTAGCCCCTGTTTGAGGTTTGGAACCTCGGGGGCCATTTGTGAACAATTGCAATTCTTCCTCTTACCTATATAAGGTAAGAGATGTTTAGTGTGGAATCATTATTACTACTTTGGGCAAAAACTCCATTGTTAAACCTTTTAAGCTTTTGTTCTTCAATCTATATGATTTCATCCATTTCTTCTCATCTCTATTGATTTTTGGGACAACATATTCCGGTAGCTCAGGGCAAGTGTTCGTCCGTGGAACTGCTGCTATGGTGACAGTCGGTTTGATCGGGCCTTCACGTATGGACTTCATTAGGTTCTCGTCAAGAAGGTCAAGGAAATGGATCATCCTTCGTTTCCACTGCTGGTACTCGCCCATCACCAGAACGGGAGGGCGAGTCTCCAACCCGATGCCGATAATTTCCTTCGACATCTCGTTCTCTAAAGAGGATCTCCTTTGATTAAATCACTTGGCTTAAAAAAACTTTTCGAAAATACTAATACCTTGAGCGCCTGGGGACACAAATAGCTATAAAATTTTGAAGATTTCGGAAAACGGCTAAGTGTCGGATTTGAGTAAAAATTTTGAAAAATTTCAGGCTCAAAGAGGCGAAATCCGATCTGGAAACATAAGTTTTCCGATCGGATTTGGCTCAGAGGTAAGGATTAGGACTACCTGATTTTCCGAATCGGAAAAGTCAATAATCCGATTCGGAAAATGTGCAATACGGAAAAAGAAGCTTGAGTTCGGAAAATATCAAAACAAGGAGCAAAACACCAACTCAGATGGCCTAAATTCCGATTCGGAAAAGGGTGAAATCCGATTTGGGAAAAAGGACAAAGTCCGAATCGAAAATTTTGAACTGAAATTTCAGATCATGTTTTCCGATTCGGAAAACCAGTTCAGCAGCTCCGAAAATATCTCAAAAACAGCTCAAAAACACTTAAAGAATCAGTGTTAAGACCCCCAATTGATGTAAAACAAGTGTAAAAACCTTGGGGAATCACTTAACACTTAAAAACAATTCTTTAAGAGGTCTTTTTGGATCAAAAATGACACAAAAAGTTTTGAAACTAAAACTTTTAAAAACCTTTGAAAATCAAAACAAAGCCAAGGATTTAACAATGGATCAAGCTCTGATACCAATTGTTTGTCCCAAAAACAATGAGAATGAGATGGAATAGAAATCAATAAGAAAGAATAACACAATAGAGATCTTGAATGCTTCAATGGATGTGAGACAATATTGCAATAAAAGAGTTACACCAAAGATTGTTGATAAAAGCATTACCATTAACCCTAAAACATCTCATCCTATTTATAGTAGCTTAGGAAAATGAGATGATTACACAACTAGCCCTTGAAGTTTAAGACTTCACATAAAAGGGGCAAACTAACAAACTAAAGTTCATTAAAGGGAAATTACAATACTGAAAATGTAAAGATAGACTTTTGACTCTTCACAACAAATGAAGGTCTAACAGATGCATTTTTTAACTTTGTAATATCTTCCCCTTTTTAGGAAGAACTCCCTGAGTTCATCAAAAACAATTAATGTCTGATTACTTGTTTCTAGACCTCCTAAACAAATTGTTATTGGAACCAAATGGATTTTCCGTAACAAGTTTGATGAAGATGACACTGTTACCCGCAACAAGGCTAGGCTTGTTGCTCAGGGATACCGACAGGAAGAAGGCATAGACTATGATAAGACTTTTGCTCCTATAGCTAGACTCAAAGCAATTCAACTTTTTCTAGCCTTTGATACCCATAAAAATTTTCAAGTTTTCCAAATGGATGTCAAAAGGGCCTTCCTAAATGGAAGTCTATGTCGCTCAACCTCCAGGCTTCGCTGATCCTAAGTTCCCTGATCACATTTACAAGTTAACAAGGCTCTCTAAGGGTTAAAATAGGCCCCTCGTGCCTGGTATGATACCCTGTCAACCTTTCTTCTATCTAAAGGTTTTGAGCGTGGTAAGATTGATAGCACCCTGTTTCTCAAGAAACACAAAGGGGAACCTCATTCTTGTTCAAATATATGTCGAGGACATAATCTTTGGATCAACCAGTCCTAAATTGTGTAAAAAGTTCGAATTACTCGTGAAAGCTAAATATAGAATGTCTATGTGGGTGAACTAACATATTTTCTAGGTCTTCAGATTAAGCAATCTGAAAAGGGTATCTTCATAAATCAAGGTAAGTATGTATCTGACATGCTTAAGAAATTTGATCCATCTCTTACTCTCCTATTAAAACACCAACGGCACCTCCTCTTAAACTTGATAAAGATTCAAATGGAAAATGAGTTGACATAACTTTCTATAGAGGAATGATAGGCTCCCTGTTGTATCTTACAGCAAGCCAACCTCATATCATGTATTCTACCTGTTTATGTGCTAAATATCAGTCTGATCCCAAGGAGTCCCGTCTGACCGCTCTTAAGCGAATCTTTAGATACCTTAAGGGTACTCCCAACCTTGGTCTTTGGTACCCCAAAGGCTCAGGGTTTGATCTCATTGCCTATTCAGATAGTGATTTTGCAGTATGCAAGCTAAACCGCAAAAGCACCACTGGTGATTGTCAGCTAGTAAGTGGAAAGTAGGTTAGTTGGATGATGTGCAAATATATATATATATATATATATATATAAATTTTTTAAACAAAACAAACCAAGCTTTACCCTTAAAAGTACCCAACTATTAATCACACATTCACATGCAAGCGTACCTGATCGGGTATAATATAGCGTATGTAAGTCCATGTATCATTTTTACCACTTGAAATAGTGAAGCTATTGTTATTTAGCCTACTAATTTCACTAATTAAATACAAAGATTATATGTTTAAAGAGGGGTTTTTAATTAATTGAAGAGAACAACTAACTAAGCAATTCACAAAACTAATGAATAAAGACTAAAACTTTATAATGAGAAACAAATACCTACTATGGTTATGGAGATTCTCATTTCAGATGATTTGATTAAACTCATAAACCCTAGATATATGACAATTGTAAGAATTTAAGCCGAAGCACCCTAAGTGTACCTTGTAATTGTCAACCAGATGGTCTTCTGTCCCCAAATATATGGATGAAATCCAAATATCAGTTACCATATCTATGGCCAACTCGTAGGACCCTACTATCCAATCTACTTTTGGTCGAAGGATTGCTTACCACGTCACCAAGGTGAAAGTCAATAGAGGTTAATTATCTGTACGGAGTCTATTTATTAATTGTCAGATAATAAATACACCCAACCAATGAATTCAATTAGCCACAGTTAAAACAATAGATAAGAATCACAAGACAAACATTCAAAAGTCATAAATCTATTAACTAAATAAATAAATCAAACCATCTTCAAAGTTCATCAAACCATAGTAAGTACTTTAAAAGATCTAGCCACTAAACATAATTGAAACTAAACAAAGAATAAAATATGAACACATTAAGTACACCGTGGAACAATTAAGGAGATAGCACCAGCAACACGACTCCGGGTGTAGACCGGTGATGAATCGCTAACTTTAAGCATCGTGCTTGATTGTAGGCTCATACGTTACCCTTCTATCTCTCTCTCCTCTCCACTAAAAACCCTAAACTTTATTTGAGAACTGATTGCAACTTATGAAATCTGTTGGGCTGAAGGCTGTATTTATAGCCAAATCAATCTACCTCAAGATCGCGAGATTCAGTTTCGCAACGCGAGGCCCTAGAATACTTCCCAAATTGGTAATTCTTGGATATTCTAGAAGCTTCCCAGCGTAGTTGACAAATTTCACGACTCCAAATCTATTTTTCGTGACGCCAAAGATCGACAGAAGTGAATCCTTCGAATTGATGCATCACTTCGCGACGCGAGATTGACATCTCGCGTACGCGAGAGTGGTCTGTCTTGTATCAAAATCCACTTTTCTTCATTTTATGCCTCTTTTTGCTCCAAACGCCTTCAAATCTTGTAAAAGTAATAAACAAAGATATATGGGGGTAAAACGTATCAAAAAGTGGGATTAATTCACTAATTAGCTCAACCAAAATGATATATAATTTTGGTGGTATCATTGGACATGCAAGAAGCAAAACTCAATGTCCACATCTACCGTTGAAGTTGAATATGTCGTTGCTGGAAGCTGCTGTGCTCAGGTTCTTTGGATGACAAATTAGCTACTTGACTACGACCTGAAGATATACAAAATTCCCATTTACTGTGATAATACTTCAGCGATAGCCATTTCCAACAATCCAATTTTGCATTCCAAGACCAAACATATTGAGATCAAATATCATTTTATCAGAGATCATGTGATGAATGGTGACATTGAACTTCATTTTATTCTCACTGAGTATCAACTCGCTGATGTCTTCAATAAACTTCTTGATGAGACTCGTTTCAATATTCTCATCAACAAGCTTGGTATGTTGAACCCTGATAACTAAAGTCATCAGGGAGTCATAACTTCAGTGACCTCAAAATGTTGTCTTCTCAGTGACTCTCACCAGGACTCACTGATCAAAGAATTTAATGTTGATTCTTTAATAGGTAGGTCCTTCTGACTTTTAACCCTTATCACATTCAATGTTATTAGAGGATTTTTCCTTAAAAGTTGATTTTTGATAAGTCCTCTTATTTCAAGGACCAAATCATTTGCCAAAATTAAATGTTTATTCCTTAAACAAAAGACAAATGACTTTATTTTGAAATGATGTGTTCACATTAAATGGCCGTCTGACATGTTGGAAGCGGTTACTATTCACTAGCACGGTTATGACAGCTAGTGGGCGCGTGAGTGCGAGTGGGTGTACCATTTTCATCATCATGTTTGAAAATGCAACGCCAACTTACACCACCTCTTCGCATTCAGTTTCTCTCTCTTCTCTGATTCTTATATAAGCTTCTCACCACCTTCATAACACTCTTTATGCTTACAAAACTTTCAAAGGCAAACGAATTCTCTCTCTAGCATTCAACTCTTTTTGAAGAACACTTTGAAAAATCTTCAAATCTTCAGACTTTTGGTAAATAACTCACACTTAATTACTTCTTCTTCTGGGTTTGATTCTTGTTTAAAAACAAACCCAGATTACTTGAAACCTTCTTTTCTACATTGAAACCACTCTGTTTGGTTTCACTTAAACAAACCCTAAAACGGTTTTCCAATCTTGAAAAACAAGATTTCTAATTATTCTAGTTTTATTGTTTTAAGACAATGTTATGATACTTTATCATCATACATTATCTTTCTTTTTCAAAACCCTAAAATGATTTTCTTTATTATCTAAGGTTTCTAATCAACTTTGTGTAAAAGGAAAACACCATTTTGGACTTCTTTCTTATCCAAAACTGAACGTTTATAACAATATTTGGACTCTGATTATCATCCTATATTGTTACTCATTGTTAAGTTTTTGCAGAAATGGCAACCTCATCTGCAACCGCTTCACTAGGAGGACCCAAGTTCATTATCGACGTTTCAACAGTGCGATGGAAGTCCGACAACTTCCTTCCTCTATTCAATCTACTAGAGGAACATGAAACTGCTTATGGAGGTGCACGTAACTTCTTGCGTGCATAACCAACATCCAACACATTGTCCCTAAACATCCCTTCTGTCAAAAGTCTCCTCTATACATTCTAGGCTACTGCTACTATGGTTGCTGACAAAATGGAAAATTGATGCGAATATGAATACGTCCATGGATTCATCCCATTAACCTCCAACCTGAAGGTCCTGATGTCATTCACCTTCAACCTCACCGATTTCAAGGCTCTTCTAAAGTTCCCTGTGAAACCTACTGGAGCCAACACCTATGACTCCCTACCCTTCAACATTGAGATGATCGCGTTTCTGGATGAGATCAACTACAATTGGAAATAGACAACTGGAGGTATTCTTGACAAGAGACTGGGCAAAACTCAAAGAAATCGTATGTCCGTAGAGATGAACTACGTATTCGCTCACATTATCCAAGGGCTCACTGGGAAGATCGGTACTCACGATCAGTACTCCACTTCTCAAGTCCAGATGTTCTATTCACTGGTCAAAAACAAGAAGATTGACTATTGGAAGATCATCTATGAAGATCTTCTATGCAAGCTTCGCATCAAGCCTAAGCCGGCTAAGCCTCCTCCAAGTACATGATCAAGGTGGAAGGCGTTCAGTACCTAGGTTCCTATCAAGGATATTCCAACAATCCCTGGGCACCAGATATCCTGCTGATGATTTGAAATACCCCACCATCGGATACACAATCCTCTCTCATCGAGAGTTTCGAGGCTCTCCTTCTCTCCATGATGTACTTGCCTCCTCTCTAAGGGTAACCATGGCTATGGTTTCCCCCACCATGTACTTCCAAACCTCTTTCTTCTTCTTCAATAGCTATGTTAGTAACTAACCTCAACTGACTTCCCCAACTACTATACCTTCATCGCTTAAGCAATCCTCCACTTCTACTCCTACTTCACCTTCTACTTCACCTCCTGCCAAGAAGCAGCGCACCGTGAAGAAGATGTCTGTTCCAAGTAAAACTATACCCCAAACCCCATTCTAAATCTTCTTCAAAATACTTTCTAACTCTCTTTTCTTCTCCCACACTTTCTATTAGCTCCAACCTTCAATGTAATCAAGTATGTAAAAATGTTATCTTTTAGCTCTAGTAGAACTTTCCATCCACAGAGGTGCGACAGAGGTCGCAAGAGCTTACAAGTCCAGAACCACAGAGCCTCTAGGTCTGATGACAGAGGCTCTACGATACCAACCTCTGTGGATGACGACTTTGGACAAATTGCAAGGATCTTTCCGGTCACATGCCAAACACGTGAAGTTGGTTACTCACTGACTTTGATTCAAGGGCTGGGATTGGTCCACGTGGAAAGATGTCTACTAGTCAGTTAGGAACTACTGTAAATAGATAGCTTCTCCTTTGTATTTTGTACCTCTATTACTACCAATTATCATTGTTCCATTGCATTGTAATCGTCTTAATTTGAATTCAATCAGGACCAAATACATTTGGAGCAATCTTCATCTTCTTCATTTCAATCTGTGTATTTGTTCTTAACTGTTCTTCAATCTGATCTTCCATTTACTCTGTTTTACTTCCGCTGCACTTATTGTTAATTTTGTAAGAATTAGATTGCTTAAATTCAATACTAGATTTGGAATCATTCGTTCCAACAATTGGTATCAAAGCAGGAATTGAATTTGTATTCAATTGATCCTGATTTCTGTTATTGATTTTACTAGTTTTCACACTGATAACAATCGAGAACCAGTAATCTTGAGGAAATTTGACAAAAACAAACAGATTATAGAGACTTTATTGAACAAGAAGAATAAACAGGAAAGAATAGAGGGAAAAATTTAAAAAACGACTCTCATATATTTTCTGAAATGTACGGTTGATTAAAATAATACAAGACTACCCTAATTACATACTAACACCCATATTTATACTACTTAGAACCGAATCCAAGCCCAAGCCCATTACAATTGATTTTCAAAGCCCATTACAATAAACTTTAATAAACATACTAAAACAGCTTACATTTATAAAACTTTTACATTTTCAGTCTCTGACTGAGCTAACAATCTCCTCCTAAGTTTTATAAATTAAGCATGTCTTTGGACTTTCTTCTTTCCTGTCTTTAGAGGATGATAGCAGAGCTTTGAAGTTTCTCCAGCAGAGGATTACATCACACTCTCTGTGACTCGTAACAGAGGCTCTGTGATATTTGACTTGCATTAGTCTTCACAACTTTACCATTAGAGACTTGTGTTCATAGAGTCTCTGAGATGTGTTGCAGAGGCTCTGTGACCTTTAACTTGTATGGACGTCTGAATCTTCATCAACTGAATCATGTCTTCACAGAGTCTTTGTGACATGTTGCAGAGGCTCTGTGACTTTTAACTTCATCTTCTGAAAAACTTCCATTTTAGAAATGAACTCCCCCTTGACTTGTGCTCTGTGATTTTCCACTTGTCAAGAAGCTTTACTCTTTAGACTTTTGCCTCAACTGGTTTGCACATATTGCAGACCCGCAAGAATGACAGAGGTTATGCTCCTTGTAGACTTGAAACTCAGCAAAGAAGCAAGTCTTGGACCTTCGATTCTTCATTTTGGACGAGAGAGAGAGAGAGAGGTAGAAGTGAGTCCTTTTCCAAGTTATGTAGAAAAGTATCTCATCCAGTGAAGTCTTCGGATTCTCTCAGAGGGCAGAGAAGTAGGAGAGTTCATGCTGGATTAATTAGGGAACTTTCTACATCCTTAAAGAGTTCTGCAGGGTAAAGGCCTTATATAATTATATTTTATAGGGCTGGGTGCAGAGAGGTGGACATTGAAGGTCTGTAGTAGGAATGGTTTTTGTCAATAAGAAGTTTTGGGAAGTTCAGTGTTTGAACTAATCTAAATCTTCTGAGGTTCAGGGTTAGTTCTGGAAACGTCTTTGTTTGGTTCTTAGAAACCTATGAGGATTGCATTGAGGTTTTCTGACGAGATTGAGGTGGAGGTTTTGGGGAGTGTACAAGATGAAGCCGTGAAGTTTTTGCAGAGCCTTTGAAGAGGACGACTAAGTTCTTCCTCTGAGGTTCTTCTCAACAGGCACGGGCAGTGAGCAAAAGCGTTCGGGAGCTATACACGTGACAAGTTGATCAGAATTGTAGAAGGATCGTCTTAACGTGAAAAAAAAATGTCAGAGGCTCTGAGGTGGTTAGCAGAGGGTTATCACAAGGCCACTCTCTGATTAAGGCCGTAAGAGCAAGCAATATCAGAGGCTCTATGGAACTTGACAGAGGCTCTGTGATTATTGCCTTCTGCGTATGTACTCCAGTTTTCTATCAACTTCTTTAGATCAGGGGTGTCAAACTTCTGGAGTGACACACCTCTATCGACTTCTGGAGAATACACCTTATATCCCTGTTGAGGGATAGACCACCTTGTTTTGATCTGATACAACTCCTCAAACGCTTCAGAAACCACCAAATCTTCAAATCGATTAATTTGAAGATTTTCTCAATAATGAGAATCTCTTTTGAGAGAGACCTCAACTACTTCAGAAACTCAAGAACACGTTGAACGATTTTTGTCGATACAATTTCCAGACCCAAAAACGGCAATCAATAATATAAACGGATTCTGATTAAGAAATCGTTTGAAGAACTGATTCAGATTTTGAATAATATGAAATGAAACAAAGAACTTCCAAACGATTTTCCTCAAGAAAACTCGTTCTAAAAGGATCGAAAACGGATACAAATGAACCGTTCCTGCTCTGATACCACTTGATAACAATCGAGAACTAGTAATCTTGAGGAAATTTGACAAAAACAAACAAATTATAGAGAGTTTATTGAACAAGAAGAATAAACAGGAAAGAACAGAAAGAAAAATTTTAAAAACGACTCTCATATATTTTCTGAAATGTACGGCTGATTAAAATAATACAAGACTACCCTAATTACGTACTAACACCAATATTTATACTACTTAGAACCGAATCCAAGCCCAAGCCCAAGCCCGTTACAATTTATTTTCCAAGCCCATTACAATAAAGTTTAACAAACATACTATAACAGCTTACATTTGTAAAACTTTTACATTTTCAGTCTCTGACTGAGCTAACACACACAGTTTGACAGTTTTCATCGTTTTCTTCATCTCTTTCTCAGGTTTCACTGTTTCATTCCTGATTTCGTTATGGAAAACACTGGTACTACCTCTTTCATGAGCACAGGCTCCCAATCCAAACCTCCCACCTTAATCAGTGAGGAATATCCTCAATGAAAGGTGAGGATGGTAAACTTTTTGGAAGGAATCCACCCAAGTATCTACGAATTTCTATATAATCCTCCATATGTCCCAATGGATTTAATTCCAAGTGTCCCTGCAACCGGAACTACTCCAGAAATTCCAAAGCATTATGAACCAAAAGCAATTATTAACTGGAGTGAGGAAGATAAGATTTTGTTAGAGCTTGGAAGTAAAGGCAGGAGGCTTCTGATTATGGCCATTCCTCACGATATTTTCAAAAATATCGATCATTGTTATCTATCTAGAGATATATGGGCAAAGCTGGAGAGACATATTGAAGGAGGGAAGAAAACTCTGAAGAACAACAGAGCTTTTTGCATTGATGAATATCATACCTTCAAGGCCAAGGAAGGTGAATCTCTATCAGATACCTACTCTAGGTTCAACACGCTGATAAGCAACTATAGGAGATATGGAGTGATAAGATCTACAGAGGATAATAACTCACTGTTCCTCAATAGTCTAGGCCCAGAGTGGATGCATTTGACAATGTCCATGAAGGCCACATTGGATTTAGAGGCCTGGACTCTGGCAGACCTGTTTGGCTCACTGAAGAGTCAAGAGCTTCAGGTTATGCAGTTGAGAAGAAGTTATGGTGGGCCTCTGGCGCTTGTTGTAGGAGAAGGATCAGAGAGAAAGATAAAAGAGAAGAAAGAGGAGAAAGAGAAGAAAAATAAGAAGAAGGTTCTCATCGCAGATAGTGATGAGAGCTCAGAGGATGAACCCTCCATGAAGGAACTTGTGAAAGCTCTGGCACTTATGACCAAAGAGTATCAAAGAGGAGGAGACCGAAGAGAATATAGAAGCTCAGAGAGGAAGAGCTACAGAGACGGGAGTAGAAGAGAGGAATGAAGCAGAAGGGATGATGGTGATCTAGTCACTGATGAGTCCTCTAAAGAAGATGCACATAATGGGCTCTTTGCTTTGGAGGATTCTGACACAGAGGATGAACTCTTCTGTGGGACGGCCAGGATTGATACTGAAGCCTCTGATCCTGAAACCTCTAAGGTATCTACTTCTTCTCCAGACTCAAATGATCTTCTAAAAGAGATTAGTGAAAACTTTGATAGTTTTTATTCTGAAAGAAGATAGCTTAAAGAGAAACTTTCCTTATATGAGAATGAGGTAAATCTTCTCACAGAAGAAAAGTCAAGATTTTTTAAAATGTTCACAGAAGCTCAGAATAAGTTTGTTAATTTAGAAAAATCCTCAAAAGATAAAATGGCCAAAGTTGAAAAGGATCTACAGGATAAGGTAACAGAATTGAGGAAACTCAAGCATGAGATGAGTAATGTTGTCTCTGTAAAAGAATTTTTCCAGAAATAAAGAGAATTTATGCATCAAGATATTCTTGACGGAGAGCTTAAGATTAGAAAATTTCAAGATGCCCAAAATGTTTTCAAAAAGATAAGGGTCAATATGGGAAGAAGAGGTTTAGAATTTTCTAAATCTGAAAATGAATGTTCAAGTTCCCCTCAAGTCATAGAGACTGACATTGTTGCTCATGATTCTTTAAGACAAGAGCTGGTAAACACTCCAATTACCACCATTTGTAACACCCCGCTAAAGCGGAAACGCGAGGCGTGACAGCTAGGATTTCAATGCGATAGGAGATAAACAACATCAAACATTTCATTTCAAGTTCATTGTTACACTACCAAAAGTTACATAACCAAGGATAATTATAAGGTTCAAATATTACAAAACGACATTACAAAAGAAAAGTTTAGATTTGATGTCGGTTGCAGCACAAACACTTTCTAATACCTTCTATTTTCCTGAAAAGCATGTTAAAAAACAAGTGTCAACTACAAGAGTTGGTGAGTTCACAGGTTTTATATGCACAAAACATTTTCAATGCAGAAATCTTTATCGTAAAGCCAATGTTCAACCTTGACTGTTAAACATAACATTTATGCAAGATATATTCTCGAGCCACTACTAAACCTAAACCTTTGCCCCAACGATCTACCTCAGAGGTGGTTGCGAACCACATGGGTAGAGCGTTCTCGCGAACTACCTCAACGGTGGGACTAAAACCCCACATGTGTAGACGCTGCACTACCTCAGCGATGGGACTAAACCCCACATGTGTAGTACCACATATGATTACGTGCACCCTATACTCGTCAGTAAACAAGGGTGGGTCCACTCTACCAAATAGCGCTATCCACAATAACCATTGGCTCGAAACGAGTTAATAGTAGTGTATTCAACATGGGACTTTTACTCAATATATATCATGCCGCATAACATTTCAAATTTAGCTCACAATACATTTCATTTCATTTCATTTCATTTCGTTTCGCAATAATTTCACAATTTTTCACATTCATTTATAAACATGCTTTTCACCCCAAAACTCGTAAAAACGGTAAAAATGGGGCTGTGAATACTCACCTCGAGTGATTAGCGTTCAAACAAACTTTAGTGCGTTTTCGTGTCTCGGCCCCGAATCTAGAATTGCCCTAACAAATACGTAATTTTTAACGTAAGTTCCAAGATCAACGGTTCCTAAGTCATAAATCGTACCAATATCCATTATAATGCCGTTACGTTGTTTATGTAATCCAATATAATAAAAGTTTGTTTTGGTGCATTTTGAAGACTTCCACTATTTTGGAAAGCTTAAAGTTCATAAAGTTGGGTTTTTTTGTCAATTTCCAGAATCTGTCCGAAATATTAAGTTGTAAAAACGTCACCCTTGAGCTTAAGTCCACCAAATGATAAATCCTCAAATTTTTACCCTCTGATTTTGGGGATGTTAACATCATCTCTACCAAATTTCACAATTTTTAGAGGTGTTTTACTATTTTTAAACATTTTTGCAAAATCAGTGCACACTTTTATTTTTCAAAGATACATGTCAGTAAAGTTTTGTTCATAGAGAGTTCATTATCCCACCAACTCACGAATTTCCAAAGGGATTTTCTAAATAAAACATATACCAAGCTAATGAGACAAGATTCACATCATTTAGGTGATTTTTGAGAGAGATATGTCTCTTTAAAGTTGTGCATGTGGATCTGCCATCTTGGGACAGCTTGCACCATCAACTTGTTTTCATTGGTTAAACCCTCAAAACTCCTCTAAATGACATGATTTTGGACTCATTGGAAAGCTAACTCAGAGTACTTGAGTTTAGAATTAAAAAGTTTGCATTTTGGATAAGTTATCAAAGAGTTATACAAGTTTGAAGATGACCCAAATTCCTGACCAAGTACTGTTGCACACGAAAATGTTTAATGATGGTTAAGGGTTCGAATTTTGGAGTTTTCACACGATTCCAGTGGGGTTTGAACCCTAACACCTTAAATATTAATCCATAAAAATTTCAAAAAGAAATGAGTTCGAGAAAACCCTTTTTGGGTCGTATAAACTACATGCAAAAACTTGGACAGAATCTGTCAAGAATCAAACTCCATTTTCATCACCAAAACACATAAAATCATAAACTTTTGGGGTTTTTCTTGCTAATAAACCAACATCTCTTATTATACACTAAATAAATAGATGAAAATATGTATTAATACCATCAACACACATGCATGAACTATCATCAAAGTTCAGCCCCAAAATGATATTCAAAAACATCAAACCAAAGGATTTTGCTTCAAGTCTTGTGTTCTTAGGGAGGATTCATGGATTTTCACCTTCATTGAATGTTTAAACACATTTCTAAGGTTCAATCTCATCCTCAAACATCAAGATTGTTGTTAATCCATAAAAGAGGGATTAAACCTCAAAGAAAGTAGAAGAAAGCTCAAGAATGAGCCAAAAATCGAAGCTATACAAGCCTACAATGCTCTTACCTTTGATGAACAATAATAAAACTTCCAAAAACTTGTTTTAATCTTCAAGAACTCAGATTGTAGATGAATATGTGGCTGGAAATTTGAGAGAAAAGAGAGAGTTTAGGTAGAGAAAGATGCTAGAGAGAGAAGAGAGGTTTGAAAAATGAAATGGGGAAATGGTGGTGATGATGGTTTTGATGGAAAAGAGGGAAAGAGAGAGAGATGTGATTGGAGGAGAGGGGTGGTGGTGGCCAGCCATGGGGCCCACCCACCTCTTTCATATTATTTTTTTTTTTTAAATTAAAACAGTGTAATTCTACACTGTTAATTCGACGCAGTACCGGGTTTTTAGCGCGTTTTCGGTAGAAACCGATTTTTCGAGGGAAATTTCGGATCATTTAAATTAGTTTACTTATAATTTAAATAAAATAACTTGATTTTCTAAAAATTAACTTTAATTTGGCATTATAGGATTTTCGGACGATTTCGGACCGGTACAGGCTTTTCGGGCAATTTTCGGGACTTTTAGGTTTTAGCCTAAGTTTTTCACGCAAACTAACCTAGTTTCATTTAGAAACTTAAATAACTAGTTCTCAACCTACGGAAACGCTACTGAGTGGATTAAACGGGTGGCTAACCTGAAGGTCAAAAACTGACAGTTGTCACATTTACCCCCGGTTGAAAGAAATTTCGTCCCGAAATTTAATTCTTGCTGCTACCGCAGGGGTCTTTTGTGAAGAGATGCGGGTATTTGTCCTTCATGAACGCCTCCCGCTCCCAAGTGAACTCTGGTCCGTGCCTGGAGTTCCATCGAACCTTGACGATCGGTATCTTACTCCGTCTGAGTTGCTTGATTTCTCGATCAAGGATCTCAATTGGTTCCTCCGTGGCGCACAGTTGTTCATCGATTTGTATTTCCTTCAGAGGTAAGACTACTGTCTCATCCGACAGACACTTCTTTAGGTTGGATATGTGGAACGCGTCGTGAATAGAGTTGAGCTCTGAGGGTAAGTCTAATCGGTAAGCGACTGGTCCGATTCTTTCCATGATTTTAAACGGCCCAACAAATCGGGGGCTCAATTTCCCTTTCTTTCCAAATCTTATCAGTCCTTTATACATCTTGTCCGAACCTGGGAATATCGAGTACCTTGATTGATGGGCTTCATCCATGATCATTTTCCCTAATCTGATCGGCCTTTGGAATCCAAATTCTATCCTTGAAATAACGCACTCCATCCGCTTTCTCCTCGAACTCTTTCTCCATCTGGTGTAGAGTTTCTTTCTTCAAGTTATCAGCCTTCAGAGCTTCTCTCTGAGCTTCCAGTATCTGACTTTTCAGGCTGGTCTGCACTATCATTCCCATTGCTCGCGTCCTTGCAGGCTTCACCCGTTCCTTGCTGCTTAGCGCATCAGCTACAACCTTCGCCTTCCCTGGGTGATATTTAATCTTGCAGTCGTAATCGCTGCGCAACTCAACCCATCTTCTCTGTCTCATGTTCAGCATTTTCTGATCGAGAATATGCTGGAGGCTCTTATGATCCGTAAAAATCGTGCATTTGGTGCCGTAGAGATAATGTCTCCAAATCTTAAGGGCAAACACCACTGCTCCGAGCTCCAAGTCATGTGTGGTGTAGTTCTTCTCATGGACCTTCAGTTGCCTGGATGCATAGGCGATGAATTTCTCATTCTGCATCAAAACACATCCTAAGCCTTGATGTGAAGCATCGCAATACACCACGAAGTTATCCGTTCCCTCGGGTAACGCCAGAATAGGTGCATTGCATAACTTATGCTTGAGCAACTGGAATGCTTCTTCCTGTTTCTCTCCCCAAATAAACTTCTTATCTTTTTGCGTTAAGGTTGTCAGCGGCTGCGCAATTTTGGAGAAATTTGCAATGAATCGCCGGTAGTAGCCTGCCAAACCGAGAAATTGTCGAATTTCTGTCGGCGTCTTCGGGGCTTCCCACTTCTTTATAGCCTCAATCTTGGCTGGGTCGACGTGTAATCCTTCTTTGTTCACCACATGGCCTAAAAAGTGAACTTCTCGGATCCGAAATTCGCACTTTGAGAATTTAGCATAAAGCTTTTCAGTTTTGAGTAATCCTAGTATCAGCCTCAAGTGTTGCTCAAGGTCCTCCTTGCTTTGCGAGTAAATCAGGATGTCGTCTATGAAGACAATCACGAACTTATCTAAATACGGTCGACACACTCGGTTCATCAGATCCATAAATACTGCTGGAGCGTTCGTCAAACCAAAAGGCATGACCAAGAACTCATAACGACCATAACGAGTTCTGAACGCCGTCTTTGCCACATCTTCTTCACGAACTCGCATTTGATGGTATCAGGATTGAAGATCGATCTTGGAGAAGTAAGTTGCTGTGACAACCCTCCACTTCCCACCTCAGGTCAGTAAAACTTTAACTGAATAACCGGAGCCAGACAGTATTTTAATACTGTCATTCTGTTAAAAACAATATAGTATGACAACATTTATTGTGAAAAGGCTAGATAAGTGCCTTTTACGATTATTGAGTCGCCACTATAGTCGGTACGCAAAACCGACTGACTGTTATCAGCAGGTCCCGATTCCGACCACTAGACCGTCGAATTAAAATTTTATTGACCCAAAATATTAAAAATATTAATTTCTAATAAGTTCCTTAATAAAAATACGAAAAACTGCTTTCGTTACGCAAAAATCGCAAAAACGCGCGTTTTCGGTAACGGTTTCCAATTTTAGCAGCTTTTTACACCCAATACTATAAAAATCCAACAAAATCAATCTAATTGTGTTAAAAGTCCAGCCATTTTAATTTTAAAAAGAAAAACCATCCTTGAGTGCACATGGTTTGATTTAATGAGAGACAAAGATTCCAAAACAAACCAATACACACTTATCTCACTTACACACTCTACACTTCAACTCAATACATCACACCACCACATCAAACCCCCCCCCCCCCCCCTTTTTCCTCCCCTTGGCCGGCCACATGCCACCACCCACACCACCCTCACCCTTTGATTTTTGGGTATAAATACCCCACTCCCTCATTCAATCCTCACCATTTTCACCTACACCTCTCTCTCTCTAACTTCTCACTAGAAACTTTCTCTCTAGTTTTCTCTAGCTTTCTTCATACACTTCTCCACTCTTGAAGATATTCATCCATATTCAAGAACACATTCAAGGTAAAATGATGATCTTCATCAATCTTCTTCCCTAAATCATCATCTCCCAATGTTGTGAGATGGAAGTATCTTGCATTTAAGCAAGGAAAACATCTATGATCAACCAAATAAGTTGGGTAGTTTGTATGATCTTCAAAACTCTTAATTATTGTTCATAATTCTTGTTCATCCTTTAAATTCTTGTTCATATATTACTATGTATAATATTGTACCTTTCAATTCAAGTACTTCTTTCTTTTATACAAACAATCCACCATACTTGGTGTAGATGAAATCACTAGTCAAATACCCTTTCTTTGCTAAGCAATAAGTGAGTTGATGACTAGTGATTCCTAACTTCTTATGATCATCTAACACCTTACATAAGGTATGGATGATTTCATATAGCCAAATACCCTTTTCTTTGCTTGGATCATCAAAAATTCAAGCAATAAGTGAGTTGATGGCTTATGATTATAACCTAGATGTTTAATATGGTATATATGTAAATGCATGTGTAAATGTGCTTTATGAAGTTGATATTCCTTCAAGCACATCTGATTTTGAGCTTTGATAAAGAGAAATCATCATAAGAGTGATTAAACAAAGGAAATAATATGTTATACAACAACTAGTCAAAAGTTTTGTCCAACAGATTCTGGACAGATTCGGACCCGACTTTGAAGGGCCATAACTCTTTCATAAAATGTTCAAATGACATGATTCTTTTTTTTAAAATCAAGTTCATTGAGTTATCTTTCAAACCCCACTGGCCGTTTGCAAAAATTCTAAGTTTCGGACCCTCAAACAGTCCGTACAAAAAGGTTGCGCAACAGCTCTAGTTGCTGTCACTATTTCAATAAACTTTCTGTTTGAGGACCTTAACATTTTTCAAAAATTATTAAATTTGGTCAGTAAATAGTAAACTCATATGGCTAAAACATATAAAAATTTCGTGATTTTTAGAGTTGTGGATCATACCCAAATGCATGTCCCAAACAGCCTCCGAATCTGTCAAGAAATGTTAAAAACTGAAAAGTGTTATTTTATGTAAACTTGTATTTTTCTAAAACACTCTTTTAAAGAGTAAATTGTTGGACATAAAAAGACTATTTGGGGTATAAGATGAGGTAGAATTAATATAAAGCACACATGCATGACCTTATACCAACTATCACGCTTCGGTTATAATCGTAAGAACTCGTATTTTATCAATAATCGTTATAAAAACTAACATCTCGTTCGCGCGTACAATTATACTTGAACTAAAGGAACTTAATTTGGGTCAAGGAACTTATTAAAATACTTATTATCACCAGGTCGGAATTCGGTGGAACCTCGCTAATTTGGGACTCTCGAACTTGTAACTCGGTGAGTTATTCACGGCCCCTTTTTACGTTTTTACATTTTTGGGGTGGAAAGCATGATAAAACTACCGGTTGATTAAACTTTTAAAACGATTTGTGAAACGTTTTGTGGAACGATTTTGTGGAACGAATTTGTGGAACGATTTTGTGGAACGAATTTGTGGAACGATTTTGTGGAACGATATGTTTTTGGAACGATTTTTGTGGCTATGGTATGCATACTTATCTAGATTAATTGGGTGTTTTTCTTATCGCAAGTCCTCGTACACACTACTAAGTCTAATTCACTGCGGTGGACCGAGTAATCAATGGTAGCGCTATCGGGTTGGCAACCCCACCATTTCGTACCCCGCTTGCAACGGGGTTGGTAACGATAACGATTGGTGTTTAATTACTTTTTGTGGAACGATTGTTGGTCATGTTGCGATAAGCATGGCATTGCGGGGCAAAAACTATGCTATTAGGAGATTAGTAGTGGCTCGTTAATCTTGATTGTAAGTATTGCATGATAAGTACCATATGCCGGGATCTTGCGGGGTACGCATATGATCCAACTGTTAAGCTTTATTGCTTGAACTTATTATCTCCGGTATTATTTTTGGAACGTGAACTATATGAATGTGTGTAATTAAACCCGTGAACTCACCAACTATGACGATAGTTGACTTTTTAACTCTCATGCTTTTCAGGCGAACCAAAGTAAGAAGAACGACATGCACGTGTGTTACACCTTCATGCATTTCAAGACTAAATTCCCTTTCCGTTGTAGTTTGATTTTCCTTGTAATAATTTTAAGACTTTAACGTGATGTAATAGTATAGACTTAACTATTTTGATATGCTATGGTGTTATTGTCTATACTTTGAGTTGTGCTACTTTGCGCTGTTACATTCCGTGTTTCCGCTTTAGCGGGGTGTGACAGACTTGGTATCAGAGCCAAGGCTATAGAGAATAATGATTTTCTAGTAAGAAAATCGAGTACTATAGCCATCAAAATATAACAACGGAAAGATGAACTTTTTCAAAAATTTATTTTTGCACGCTTCTAAAGTGATGAACCCGAGAGTCGCTTCATTGGGTCTTAATTAAACAAAGCCTGGCCAACTATGTTTAGTTAAGAGGCAATAATGCGAAGCTAGGGGAAAGTTACGATGGAAGTGTGAAAAACGAAAACTTTTCCTGCATGGCATATTGCATGAGTGACCACGATACTCGGACTAGATAAAACGACACTATTGCGTTATTACACTATTGCGTTAATACACTATCGCGTAAATGCACTATTGCGATAATAATAGGAAGTCACTATTGAACTTGTTATTAATAAATAAATATAAACACTTCAGTCACCATGACATCGAACGGCGGATGGATCTCCGAAGAAGAGGAGGACCCCTCGGAAAACTCGGGGTCGGACATGGAAGCGGCAAGTGAAGATGCCTCCGATGACTCAAACCCAAATCCCCCCGTGATTGATGCACCCCAACCTCTACCCGGAAAGCCTGCACCCGAACCGGCACCCCCTAGGCCACGCACTAGGGAAACCGCTAGGAAACGAGTTCTTCCTCCCATACGTAGTGGTATCGCCATCCCTCGTGATCCCTACGCCGGACCCTCCCATATCCTTCCGGGAGTTCCAATTCCGCGAAACCTAGAACTCTCGATCGAAGACGCTCGTAGGATGAACGTTATGGAGGATAGGATAGAAAGGTTCCAAGAGAGGATGAATAGGCAAGCTCAAGCCTTGCGTGCCTTGACCGATCTAGCCCAATTTCTGGAGCAAGGAACTACGGGAGCCATAGAAAGGGCGGTGGCAGCGGGACGTCTGGCTAGGAAGGCGGAGCTACGGAGTCGGGCAGTGACCATCTTCACGGTCATGATGATGATTGGGCTTGTGATCCTTGTGTTTCTCAACCTTTAGTAGACCTTTATGATGTATTTCCAATTTCCCTAACGCTTATGTAATGGATGTAATCGAATGGCGTAATAACGCCAAATTTTGGAATAATATGATATTAAGTTTTATGAATGTTATCCTTGTTTATCGTAACCAACTTGATTGTATAAACTTTTCCAAATACAACCTTAATTCAATCCATCTCTTTTAAACATTGTAGAATTATGACAACTCGAAACACGAGAAGCACTGGATCAACGCCAAATGATCAAACCCCGGACATTGCCCAACTCGTAGCCCAACAAGTCCAAAATGCCATCCCCAATATTGTCACACAAGTGACTGCTGGTATCGACAACCGTCGAAGGAGTGGCGGAGATCAGAGTGGCGAAGGAGGTAGTGGTAGTAGTCAAGGATGCACTTACAAGACTTTCATGTCTTGCAAACCCAAGGAATTCCACGGCAAAGAAGGGGCCGTAGGACTACTTTCCTGGTTTGATAGCATGGAGTCTGTACTCCATATAAGCAAGTGCTCCGATAACCGCAAGGTGGAATATGCGGCATGTCAACTACAAGGCAGGGCGTTGACTTGGTGGAACATCCAAGTACAAACCCGAGGCCGGGAAGCAGCATACAACTTATCGTGGGAAGACTTCAAGAAACTGCTGATAGAAGAATACTGCCCAAAAAGTGAGCTGCAAAAGCTAGAGGCTGAATTCTGGAACCATTCCATGAAAGGCATGGACGTGGACAAGTACACGGCACGTTTCCATGAACTTGCCCAACTTGTACCACACATGGTTACTCCAGAGGAGAAAAGAATTGATAGGTATATCTGGGGACTAGCACCCGAAATCCGTAGGATGGTTACCTCGGCTAACCCAACCACCATCCAGAGTGCTGTAGTCTTGGCTAACCGTTTAGCCAATGACGTAGTCCGGTCAGGAGCTGGAACTAAGAGTAGCATGGGAGGCAAAAGGAAGTTGGAAGGACAGTCAGGAAGAAGGCCTAGTAGTGGGTCGAGTCAAAGTACGCACTCACTAAAGAACTATGTGGTGAAAACACAAGACCAAGGAACCTATAAGGGATCCTCCCCCGAATGCAAGAAATGCAATCGTCACCACTGGGGAAACTGTCTTTACTGTGAGAAGTGTAAACAACTTGGGCACTCCTCACAATACTGTAGGAAGGGGGAAGGAGTATCTAGTGAAGGAAGGAAGTGTTTCGAGTGCGGAAGCCCAAACCACTTCAAGAATAAGTGCCCCAAGATGGGACAGGGGTCTAGGAATACCATGGATGGAAGTCAGGGTAGTCGCACTAATACGGTGAACCAGGGAACTCAGGCTCGAGGTAGAGCTTTCGTGATAGGGACTGAAGAAGCACGTCAGGAACCCCGTGTGATAACAGGTACGTTTCTTATAAACGACCACTATGCATCAGTCATTTTTGACTCTGGAGCTGATAGAAGCTTTGTGTCCCTAGGATTTAGACCACTAATCCCCTTAGCCTCCGAAAGCTTAGATGAGGTTTATTCGATAGAACTAGCAGATGGACGAGAACTTAAGGCTCACGATGTACTTCTAAACTGCACGTTAAGTTTAGCCGACGAGTTGTTTAGCATAGACCTTATACCAATCGAGCTAGGAAGCTTTGATGCAGTCGTAGGCATGGATTGGCTGTCACAAAATAGGGCAACGATAGGATGCTATGAGAAGACTGTTAGGATACAACTTCCGGATGGTAGAACCCTGGTGATAGAAGGGGAGAGACCCAACAGAAGTTTAGGAATAGTTTCGTGTATGAAGGCTCATAGTTATCTAAGGAAGAGATACATAGCATTCTTAGTTCAAGTGGTAGGAAAGAAACCCGAAGCGAAGAAACTCGAGGATATTCCAGTAGTACGAAGCTATCCTGAAGTATTTCCGGACGAGCTACCCGGATTACCCCCGACTAGACAAGTCGAATTCCGAATCGACCTAATTCCTGGAGCAGCTCCTGTTGCTAAGGCACCTTACCGCCTAGCACCAGCCGAGATGCAGGAATTGTCCAACCAAATACAAGAATTGCTGGATAAAGGATTTATTCAGCCGAGTTCATCACCTTGGGGAGCCCCTGTATTATTTGTCAAGAAGAAGGACGGATCGCTTAGGATGTGCATAGATTATAGGGAGCTGAACAAGTTGACCATTAAGAATCGTTATCCTCTCCCTAGGATAGACGATTTATTCGATCAACTTCAAGGTGCCAGTTTCTTCTCTAAGATCGATCTTCGATCCGGTTACCATCAAGTAAGAGTCCATGAGGAGGATGTCCCTAAAACAGCGTTCAGAACACGCTATGGACATTATGAGTTTATGGTTATGCCTTTCGGACTCACGAATGCCCCCGCCGTGTTTATGGACCTGATGAATAGGATTTGCAGGCCATACCTAGATAAGTTTGTAATCGTGTTTATCGATGACATACTCATCTACTCTAAAAGTAGAGAGGAGCACGAGCAGCACCTGAAGGTAGTACTTGAGCTACTTAGGGATCAGAAATTGTACGCCAAATTCTCAAAGTGCGAGTTTTGGATCCGGGAGGTACATTTTCTTGGTCATGTAGTTAGAGAGGAAGGAATTCTTGTGGACCCAGCAAAGATTGAAGCTATTGCAAAATGGGAGACCCCGAAGACTCCAACGGAAATCCGTCAATTTTTAGGATTGGCAGGATACTACAGAAGGTTCATTGAAGGTTTCTCGAAGATCGCACAACCTCTGACAATGCTGACTCAGAAGGACAAGAAGTTCGATTGGGGTCAACGACAAGAGGACGCCTTTCAACTCTTGAAGCAAAAGCTATGCAACGCACCAGTTCTGGCCCTACCCCAAGGGACAGAGGACTTCGTTGTGTATTGTGACGCTTCACGACAGGGACTAGGATGTGTACTGATGCAAAGGGATAAGGTCATAGCCTATGCATCTAGACAACTTAAGAACCACGAACAGAACTACACTACTCATGACTTAGAATTGGGAGCAGTAGTCTTTGCACTTAAGATTTGGAGACACTATTTGTATGGAACTAAGTGTACGGTGTTCACGGACCATAAGAGTCTACAACATATCCTAGACCAAAAGATGTTGAACATGAGGCAACGTAGGTGGGTAGAACTACTTAGTGATTACGACTGTGAGATCAAGTATCACCCGGGCAAGGCTAATGTAGTGGCCGATGCCTTAAGTCGTAAGGAAAGGGCGAAACCCTTACGAGTACGAGCCTTGGAAATGCTTGTACACACCAGCTTGAAAGAGGATATCCTAAAGGCTCAGGAAGAGGCCTTACGAGAGGATAGACTAAAGGATGAAACTCTCCACAACCTAGAGGGAAGCTTTGACCTTAAGACCGACGGCGTACGGTACATTAAGGGGAGAGTTTGGGTACCGAAGACTGGCAACCTGAGGGGATTAATCCTAAAGGAAGCACACGAGTCGCGGTATTCCATTCATCCAGGGGCAGATAAGATGTATAAGGATCTGAAGGAATATTATTGGTGGCCAGGAATGAAGAAGGATGTAGCGAAGTATGTGGGACGATGTTTGACTTGCTCAAAAGTCAAAGCTGAGAATCAGAAACCATCGGGTCTGTTACAACAACCCGAAATCCCTGAATGGAAATGGGAACGGATTTCTATGGACCTAGTCACTAAATTGCCCAGAACTGCTAAAGGGCACGATACGATCTGGGTAATAGTAGACCGTCTGACAAAGTCAGCTCATTTTCTCCCAATCCGAGAGGACTATAAGATGGAAAAGCTTGCGCGAATCTACATTAAAGAAATAGTGACCCGTCATGGAGTGCCAATCTCCATTATCTCTGATCGAGATAGCCGTTTTACATCACGATTCTGGCAATCACTGCAGAAATCCTTAGGATCCCAATTAGATTGGAGTACGGCATATCATCCTCAGACTGATGGCCAAAGTGAAAGGACCATCCAAACCTTAGAAGATATGTTGCGCGCGTGTGTCATAGACTTTGGAGGAAATTGGGACGATCACTTACCACTAGTAGAATTTTCCTACAACAATAGTTATCACACTAGCATCCAATGTGCCCCCTATGAAGCCTTGTACGGCCGAAAATGTCGGTCTCCGCTCAGTTGGGTAGAAGTTGGAGATAGCCAACTGACAGGACCTGAGTTAATCCAGGAAACAACTGACAAAATTGGCTTGATTAGGGATAGGCTTAAGGCTGCTAGGGATCGTCAGAAAAGTTATGCTGACAACCGTAGGAAACCAATGGAATTCCAAGTGGGAGATAGAGTACTTTTAAAGGTTTCTCCTTGGAAAGGGCTAGTACGATTCGGTAAAAGAGGGAAGTTAAGCCCTAGGTATGTTGGACCTTTCGAAATCATCGAAAGAGTCGGCCCAGTTGCTTACAAGCTTAGACTACCCGAGGAAATGAGCGAGATTCATAACACTTTTCACGTGTCGAATCTCAAAAAGTGTATAACCGATGAATCTCAAGTTATCCCTCTAGAGGAAGTCTTTGTGGACAAAACCCTCTGCTTCGTCGAGGAACCAATAGAAATTCTTGACAAAGAGGTCAAGAAGCTCAAAAGGAGCAAGATTCCGATTGTTAAGGTACATTGGAAGTCCAGACGTGGACCAGAGTACACTTGGGAACGTGAGGACTTCATGAGGAAGAAGTACCCTCAACTCTTTACTTGATTAGGTGGGGAAGTAACAACAAATGAATTTCGGGACGAAATTCTTTTAACCGGGGGAGACTGTGACAACCCTCCACTTCCCACCTCAGGTCAGTAAAACTTTAACTGAATAACCGGAGCCAGACAGTATTTTAATACTGTCATTCTGTTAAAAACAATATAGTATGACAACATTTATTGTGAAAAGGCTAGATAAGTGCCTTTTACGATTATTGAGTCGCCACTATAGTCGGTACGCAAAACCGACTGACTGTTATCAGCAGGTCCCGATTCCGACCACTAGACCGTCGAATTAAAATTTTATTGACCCAAAATATTAAAAATATTAATTTCTAATAAGTTCCTTAATAAAAATACGAAAAACTGCTTTCGTTACGCAAAAATCGCAAAAACGCGCGTTTTCGGTAACGGTTTCCAATTTTAGCAGCTTTTTACACCCAATACTATAAAAATCCAACAAAATCAATCTAATTGTGTTAAAAGTCCAGCCATTTTAATTTCAAAAAGAAAAACCATCCTTGAGTGCACATGGTTTGATTTAATGAGAGACAAAGATTCCAAAACAAACCAATACACACTTATCTCACTTACACACTCTACACTTCAACTCAATACATCACACCACCATCAAACCCCCCCCCCCCCTTTTTCCTCCCCTTGGCCGGCCACATGCCACCACCCACACCACCCTCACCCTTTGATTTTTGGGTATAAATACCCCACTCCCTCATTCAATCCTCACCATTTTCACCTACACCTCTCTCTCTCTAACTTCTCACTAGAAACTTTCTCTCTAGTTTTCTCTAGCTTTCTTCATACACTTCTCCACTCTTGAAGATATTCATCCATATTCAAGAACACATTCAAGGTAAAATGATGATCTTCATCAATCTTCTTCCCTAAATCATCATCTCCCAATGTTGTGAGATGGAAGTATCTTGCATTTAAGCAAGGAAAACATCTATGATCAACCAAATAAGTTGGGTAGTTTGTATGATCTTCAAAACTCTTAATTATTGTTCATAATTCTTGTTCATCCTTTAAATTCTTGTTCATATATTACTATGTATAATATTGTACCTTTCAATTCAAGTACTTCTTTCTTTTATACAAACAATCCACCATACTTGGTGTAGATGAAATCACTAGTCAAATACCCTTTCTTTGCTAAGCAATAAGTGAGTTGATGACTAGTGATTCCTAACTTCTTATGATCATCTAACACCTTACATAAGGTATGGATGATTTCATATAGCCAAATACCCTTTTCTTTGCTTGGATCATCAAAAATTCAAGCAATAAGTGAGTTGATGGCTTATGATTATAACCTAGATGTTTAATATGGTATATATGTAAATGCATGTGTAAATGTGCTTTATGAAGTTGATATTCCTTCAAGCACATCTGATTTTGAGCTTTGATAAAGAGAAATCATCATAAGAGTGATTAAACAAAGGAAATAATATGTTATACAACAACTAGTCAAAAGTTTTGTCCAACAGATTCTGGACAGATTCGGACCCGACTTTGAAGGGCCATAACTCTTTCATAAAATGTTCAAATGACATGATTCTTTTTTTTAAAATCAAGTTCATTGAGTTATCTTTCAAACCCCACTGGCCGTTTGCAAAAATTCTAAGTTTCGGACCCTCAAACAGTCCGTACAAAAAGGTTGCGCAACAGCTCTAGTTGCTGTCACTATTTCAATAAACTTTCTGTTTGAGGACCTTAACATTTTTCAAAAATTATTAAATTTGGTCAGTAAATAGTAAACTCATATGGCTAAAACATATAAAAATTTCGTGATTTTTAGAGTTGTGGATCATACCCAAATGCATGTCCCAAACAGCCTCCGAATCTGTCAAGAAATGTTAAAAACTGAAAAGTGTTATTTTATGTAAACTTGTATTTTTCTAAAACACTCTTTTAAAGAGTAAATTGTTGGACATAAAAAGACTATTTGGGGTATAAGATGAGGTAGAATTAATATAAAGCACACATGCATGACCTTATACCAACTATCACGCTTCGGTTATAATCGTAAGAACTCGTATTTTATCAATAATCGTTATAAAAACTAACATCTCGTTCGCGCGTACAATTATACTTGAACTAAAGGAACTTAATTTGGGTCAAGGAACTTATTAAAATACTTATTATCACCAGGTCGGAATTCGGTGGAACCTCGCTAATTTGGGACTCTCGAACTTGTAACTCGGTGAGTTATTCACGGCCCCTTTTTACGTTTTTACATTTTTGGGGTGGAAAGCATGATAAAACTACCGGTTGATTAAACTTTTAAAACGATTTGTGAAACGTTTTGTGGAACGATTTTGTGGAACGAATTTGTGGAACGATTTTGTGGAACGAATTTGTGGAACGATTTTGTGGAACGATATGTTTTTGGAACGATTTTTGTGGCTATGGTATGCATACTTATCTAGATTAATTGGGTGTTTTTCTTATCGCAAGTCCTCGTACACACTACTAAGTCTAATTCACTGCGGTGGACCGAGTAATCAATGGTAGCGCTATCGGGTTGGCAACCCCACCATTTCGTACCCCGCTTGCAACGGGGTTGGTAACGATAACGATTGGTGTTTAATTACTTTTTGTGGAACGATTGTTGGTCATGTTGCGATAAGCATGGCATTGCGGGGCAAAAACTATGCTATTAGGAGATTAGTAGTGGCTCGTTAATCTTGATTGTAAGTATTGCATGATAAGTACCATATGCCGGGATCTTGCGGGGTACGCATATGATCCAACTGTTAAGCTTTATTGCTTGAACTTATTATCTCCGGTATTATTTTTGGAACGTGAACTATATGAATGTGTGTAATTAAACCCGTGAACTCACCAACTATGACGATAGTTGACTTTTTAACTCTCATGCTTTTCAGGCGAACCAAAGTAAGAAGAACGACATGCACGTGTGTTACACCTTCATGCATTTCAAGACTAAATTCCCTTTCCGTTGTAGTTTGATTTTCCTTGTAATAATTTTAAGACTTTAACGTGATGTAATAGTATAGACTTAACTATTTTGATATGCTATGGTGTTATTGTCTATACTTTGAGTTGTGCTACTTTGCGCTGTTACATTCCGTGTTTCCGCTTTAGCGGGGTGTGACAGTTGCCCCTTGCAATTGATCGAACAGATCATCGATGCGTGGAAGGGGGTAGCGGTTCTTGATGGTGATCTTGTTCAGCTCCCTGTAGTCGATGCACATGCGAAAAGATCCATCCTTCTTCTTGACGAACAACACGGGGGCTCCCCAAGGCGAAGAGCTGGGTCGAATGAATCCTTTGTCTAGCAGCTCTTGAAGTTGATTTGACAGCTCTCGCATCTCGGACGGCGCTAGTCGATAAGGTGACTTTGCTATGGGGCCTGCTCTAGGAACTAAGTCGATGTGGAATTCTACTTGTCGTGGTGGAGGTAATCCAGGTAGCTCTTTCGGGAATACCCCGGGAAATTCCCGCACAACTGGAATATCCTGGATTTGCTTCTCTTTCGCTTTCTTATCTACTACGTGCGCCAGGAATGCTACACATTCCTTTCGTAGATGGCTACGCATTTTCGTGAACGATACTAACTTAATATCTCTCTTCGACTTCTCTCCGTGCACTTCGAGTACACCTCCATCGGGTAATGCTAGCCTGACTATCTTCTCAGCACAGCATAATGTCGTTCGGTGGTTGGACATCCAATCCATACCCACTATTATGTCAAAACTCCCTATCTTGATCGGGATTAAATCTATGCTAAAGTCCTTTCCTGATAAGCCTAGAGTGCATTTTCTAACTACCTTGTTAGCCCTAACTAACTCTCCGTTAGAGTATTCAATTATGTGCTCCTCTCTCAAATTTTGTGACTTCTTATTTGTCTTAGGTCTAAATTCTAACGACGCATAACTTTTATCTGTTCCAGAATCAAATAGTACAGATGCAGGATAGTTATTCAGTAGGAACGTACCTGTCACCATATCGGGATTCTGCTTCGCCTCCTCTGCTCCTATCACGAACACTCTTCCTCGAGCCAAACCTCCTCGGTTTCCTTGGTTTGCTGGTGGAGTTGGGTTTGCATCAGACCTCTGGTTTCTTTTGGGGCACAAGTTCCGGTAGTGGTCCGGGCTTCCACATTCATAACAGGCTCGTCTTTGTCCGGTTTTACAATCCCGAACAACATGCCCCGCCTGGTTACACTTGAAGCAGGTAATGCATCTCCCCTTGTGTTGCTGATGACATTTATCACACACACGTTGTGGCCCTTTCCCTTTTTCCGGGGTCGGCGTCTGAATTCCAAAGTTCCTTGCCACTTTCCGGTCTTTATTAACCCTCTGTCCGGACTTACCCTCCACCGGATCTTCCATCTTCCTCTTCCCTTTCACACTGTCATTCGGAAACGTCCCTGATCGGACAGCATTGTTGGTGAGTCGGTTTGCTAAGTTGACTGCTTCTTGCAGAGTCTTTGGGTCTGCTGCAGTTACATTCCCTCGGATAACTGAAGATAATCCCCAGACATAACGATCCACTCTATTCTGCTCAGGTGTTACCAGGTGTGGCACTAGCTTTGCCAGTTCATGGAAACGGGTGGTGTAAGTGGTGACGTCACTTCCTTTCATCTCATGGTGCCATAGCTCGGCTTCCAGTTTCTGTATTTCACTCCTAGGGCAGAACTCCTCCTTGAGCATCTGTTTGAAATCTTCCCAAGAAATCTGACCGGTTGCTTCACGGCCGCGGGTTTGGACTTGGGTGTTCCACCATGTTAGTGCTCGTCCTTGCAACAGACATGCGGCGTATTCTACTTTGTTCCTTTCCGTACATTTGCTGATGTGGAGAACGGATTCCATACCCTCTATCCAAGTTAACAATCCAACCGCTCCTTCGGTCCCATGAAATTCTTTGGGATTGCACGACCTAAATGACTTATAGGTACACTCACGGTTCCTAGCGATATCCGCTCCCTGGTTGGTGTTTAAACCTGCCGCTACTTGGCTTACTATATTGGGTAAAGACGCTAGTACTTGTTCCGACACTAACCTTGCAAGCTCAGGGTCCTCTCGCCTTGGAGGCATGATTCTAAATCATATCCACAATCAGGGTTTTAGTGCCAACTTCCAAAAAAAAATAAAATCTAAGTGTGGTTACGCAACTAGTTAATTCTCACAGCTCAAGTGTTATACGCTTCTAAGCTATCGAATTAACATATTACTTAGAATTTAAGCAATTATACGACAAACATGCATTCATTAGCAATAGTAGCAAACATCCATACCATTCTGCATTTAAACCATCCAACGCATTATATCCAAATTCATACATAGAATATATATATCTCAAACAAAATACATTTTGTGCATGCCAAATGTAACTCACACAGTTTATGCCTTTCAGGAAATCTCTAAAAAGTTTCAACTTTTAAAATCTAGCAGTATGATTAGTTCATAAGTCTTATCCTACTTATATCATGGCTAGGCGTAGGTGATCAGGCTCCGCATATCTATGATATATCAGAATAGCACCTATCCTAATCACACTAGTATTTAAATTCTCCTACACTTCGAAATCTTTAAAAGTTTTAACTTCTTTTCAAAAAAAGGTTGGTTATAGTACTTGGTTTTTATGAAAAACCGATGTTCTCTATAACCTATGGCTCTGATACCAAATCTGTAACACCCCGCTAAAGCGGAAACGCGAGGCGTGACAGCTAGGATTTCAATGCGATAGGAGATAAACAACATCAAACATTTCATTTCAAGTTCATTGTTACAGTACCAAAAGTTACATAACCAAGGATAATTATAAGGTTTAAATATTACAAAACGACATTACAAAAGAAAAGTTTAGATTTGATGTCGGTTGCAGCACAAACACTTTCTAATACCTTCTATTTTCCTGAAAAGCATGTTAAAAAACAAGTGTCAACTACAAGAGTTGGTGAGTTCACAGGTTTTATATGCACAAAACATTTTCAATGCAGAAATCTTTATCGTAAAGCCAATGTTCAACCTTGACTGTTAAACATAACATTTATGCAAGATATATTCTCGAGCCACTACTAAACCTAAACCTTTGCCCCAACGATCTACCTCAGAGGTGGTTGCGAACCACATGGGTAGAGCGTTCTCGCGAACTACCTCAACGGTGGGACTAAAACCCCACATGTGTAGACGCTGCACTACCTCAGCGGTGGGACTAAACCCCACATGTGTAGTACCACATATGATTACGTGCACCCTATACTCGTCAGTAAACAAGGGTGGGTCCACTCTACCAAATAGCGCTATCCACAATAACCATTGGCTCGAAACGAGTTAATAGTAGTGTATTCAACATGGGACTTTTACTCAATATATATCATGCCGCATAACATTTCAAATTTAGCTCACAATACATTTCATTTCATTTCATTTCATTTCGTTTCGGAATAATTTCACAATTTTTCACATTCATTTATAAACATGCTTTTCACCCCAAAACTCGTAAAAACGGTAAAAATGGGGCTGTGAATACTCACCTCGAGTGATTAGCGTTCAAACAAACTTTAGTGCGTTTTCGTGTCTCGGCCCCGAATCTAGAATTGCCCTAACAAATACGTAATTTTTAACGTAAGTTCCAAGATCAACGGTTCCTAAGTCATAAATCGTACCAATATCCATTATAATGCCGTTACGTTGTTTATGTAATCCAATATAATAAAAGTTTGTTTTGGTGCATTTTGAAGACTTCCACTATTTTGGAAAGCTTAAAGTTCATAAAGTTGGGTTTTTTTGTCAATTTCCAGAATCTGTCCGAAATATTAAGTTGTAAAAACGTCACCCTTGAGCTTAAGTCCACCAAATGATAAATCCTCAAATTTTTACCCTCTGATTTTGGGGATGTTAACATCATCTCTACCAAATTTCACAATTTTTAGAGGTGTTTTACTATTTTTAAACATTTTTGCAAAATCAGTGCACACTTTTATTTTTCAAAGATACATGTCAGTAAAGTTTTGTTCATAGAGAGTTCATTATCCCACCAACTCACGAATTTCCAAAGGGATTTTCTAAATAAACCATATACCAAGCTAATGAGACAAGATTCACATCATTTAGGTGATTTTTGAGAGAGATATGCCTCTTTAAAGTTGTGCATGTGGATCTGCCATCTTGGGACAGCTTGCACCATCAACTTGTTTTCATTGGTTAAACCCTCAAAACTCCTCTAAATGACATGATTTTGGACTCATTGGAAAGCTAACTCAGAGTACTTGAGTTTAGAATTAAAAAGTTTGCATTTTGGATAAGTTATCAAAGAGTTATACAAGTTTGAAGATGACCCAAATTCCTGACCAAGTACTGTTGCACATGAAAATGTTTAATGATGGTTAAGGGTTCGAATTTTGGAGTTTTCACACGATTCCAGTGGGGTTTGAACCCTAACACCTTAAATATTAATCCATAAAAATTTCAAAAAGAAATGAGTTCGAGAAAACCCTTTTTGGGTCGTATAAACTACATGCAAAAACTTGGACAGAATCTGTCAAGAATCAAACTCCATTTTCATCACCAAAACACATAAAATCATAAACTTTTGGGGTTTTTCTTGCTAATAAACCAACATCTCTTATTATACACTAAATAAATAGATGAAAATATGTATTAATACCATCAACACACATGCATGAACTATCATCAAAGTTCAGCCCCAAAATGATATTCAAAAACATCAAACCAAAGGATTTTGCTTCAAGTCTTGTGTTCTTAGGGAGGATTCATGGATTTTCACCTTCATTGAATGTTTAAACACATTTCTAAGGTTCAATCTCATCCTCAAACATCAAGATTGTTGTTAATCCATAAAAGAGGGATTAAACCTCAAAGAAAGTAGAAGAAAGCTCAAGAATGAGCCAAAAATCGAAGCTATACAAGCCTACAATGCTCTTACCTTTGATGAACAATAATAAAACTTCCAAAAACTTGTTTTAATCTTCAAGAACTCAGATTGTAGATGAATATGTGGCTGGAAATTTGAGAGAAAAGAGAGAGTTTAGGTAGAGAAAGATGCTAGAGAGAGAAGAGAGGTTTGAAAAATGAAATGGGGAAATGGTGGTGATGATGGTTTTGATGGAAAAGAGGGAAAGAGAGAGAGATGTGATTGGAGGAGAGGGGTGGTGGTGGCCAGCCATGGGGCCCACCCACCTCTTTCATATTATTTTTTTTTTTTAAATTAAAACAGTGTAATTCTACACTGTTAATTCGACGCAGTACCGGGTTTTTAGCGCGTTTTCGGTAGAAACCGATTTTTCGAGGGAAATTTCGGATCATTTAAATTAGTTTACTTATAATTTAAATAAAATAACTTGATTTTCTAAAAATTAACTTTAATTTGGCATTATAGGATTTTCGGACGATTTCGGACCGGTACAGGCTTTTCGGGCAATTTTCGGGACTTTTAGGTTTTAGCCTAAGTTTTTCACGCAAACTAACCTAGTTTCATTTAGAAACTTAAATAACTAGTTCTCAACCTACGGAAACGCTACTGAGTGGATTAAACGGGTGGCTAACCTGAAGGTCAAAAACTGACAGTTGTCACACCATTGCCTCATCAAACAAAGGGATAGGAGTAAGAATCTGTCCAGATTTTAAAGACATGGGTATAACTGTCATGGCCTCTGTGGAACTTGAGAGAAAAGAAAAGGAAAAGAGACAACATGACTCATTGAGTTGCTCATCTTCCTTAAGACAAAAACCTAAACTCACATGGCAGCAAAAAAACAGTAAATGCAGGAAAAACAAAGAAGGGATCTTCACATAGGAGCTTTAAATCAAAAGGTTTTCAAAATAAAGAGCCTAGAATAGTTAAGGAATCTTGTAATAAGAGACCCAAATCTAGGAAGGGCTCCAAACCAAAATCTTCTGTACCTTTCTTTGAGAGCTTTAATGAAAAGTTTAAATTTCTTTCTTGCAATACTGAGTTTTGTGAATGCTTTAATATCATGGATGCTTTATCTAATCATCTTCACACTTTCTCCTGTCTAGTCACACATCCCAAATCACATGATAGTGGGATGAAAAATGGACACTTTGGCAATTCACTTCCAAAGAAAAGTAAGTCCAAATCAAATAATGCCATGGCATACTTCAAACAAGCTACTCAGAAAGGACCCGATTTCAAGTGGGTACCTAAATCCTCCACTGTATAATTGGAAAAGAAACCATGTTTGTCTACCTAGGTAGTTGAATGAGGATGCTCGAGACACATGAATGGTATACTAGAGCTTCTGTCATCATATATACAACAAGAAGGCAGCTCTGTAGCCTTTGGAGGAAACCAAAAAAAATAAAGAGCTATGGGATGATAGTGAAGGGTGAAGTGAGGATGAATCAGGTGTCCTATGTGGATGGACTAAAACACAACCTAATAAGTGTGAGTCAGCTCTGTGACAATGGGATGGATGTCATGTTCAAAATCAAGTATTGCATCATGTATAAGCCTGATACCTTAATTGAAGTGATGAGGGCCAATAGAAGAGGAGAACTATATCTTTTATGCTTTGAAGCATTGGAAGCCAAAGAAGAAATCTGTCTTGTCTCTTCTACAAAGAGTGAAGAAGCTTGGCTCTGGCATACCAGGTTTTGTCAGTTAAACTTTCATACTCTGGACAAGCTGGTAAGGCTTAAATTAGTAAAAGGGCAACCTGACATAAAATTTGAGAAAGATCATGTATGCTCTGCTTTTGAAATGGGTAAACTGAGAAGATCTTTCCATAAAACCAAGTCATATCCTTCCTACGCTAAGCCTCTGCAGATGTTACATGTGGACCTATGTGGACCAATCTATGTGCAGAGTCTTGGATGAATGAAGTGCATTCTGGTACTTATTGATGAATTCTCACGTTTTACTCAGGTAGAGTTCATGAGAAAGATGTCTCAAGTTCCTCTAGTACTAATAAATCTCCTAAAGAGATTGCAAGTTCTTCATGGTATGTAGGTTAGAGTGCTTAGAAGTGAAAATGGAACTGAGTTTAAAAAATCCATCATAGAAGAGTATCTAGCCTCTGTTGGTATCACACATAACTTCTTAGCTCCAAGGACCCCTCAACAAAATGGTGTTGTTGAAAAGATAAATAGGACACTAGTAGAAGCTGCCAGAATGATGTTGGATGCCTCTAAGCTACCACTCACCTTCTGGGCTGAAGTTGTCTCTGCTGCCTGTTATACCCAAAACAAATATTTGGTGGTCAAGAGATTTGAGAAGACACTTTATCAACTTCTGCACAACAAACGACCCAATGTCAAATTCTTTCATATCTTTGGGTGTAAATGCTATGTACTAAATGATCGAGAACCAATTGGGAAATTTGATCCCAAAGGAGATGATGCCATTTTCATTGGTTACTCTTGGGACTTTGCAGCTTACAGAGTATATGTTCCTAGATCTCAAATTTTTGTGGTGAGCACTAATGTAAAGTTTGATGATAACTTTCAGGTAACTCGGGACAAGTTCACAGAGGAACTCAAGATCCAAGCTGAAAAGTCACCAAATGCAACTATCCCACAAGATATAGAGATCGTGTTCAATGAATGGTTTGAAGATGATGCTGATCCTGAAAGAGCCTCTGAGGATGTTCCCAAAGCCTCTGCTAAAGCAAGTCCACTTCAAGAAGCTAGTCCTTTTGTCCACAACCATTTCTGGACCTTCAACCTCAGATACACCTCCACTAGCTTCATCCTCATCAAAATTTGCTCAAACCAATAACACTTCAGATCCACCTCAAACTTCAACTATCCCAGAACCTATTCCTATCTTAAGTGAATCCACTCAGTTTGAACAAGATCAAACTTAAGCATTAGATCCTCCATCTATTCAAACTATCATTTCAGAACCCATCCCCCAAGCAAATAAACCAGTTTCGGTTGAACCAGAATCATCTCAATTTTTTGGTTCCCAGATTATAGATATTGATCTAATTAGATCGAATTGATGATAGAATGAGTAAGAACAACGGAAGTCTTTGCAATTCAATCTAATCCAAGCTTAAATGAAAATGAAGATAATATACTAATCGATTATAAGCAATAAATGTGAACAGATCAGGAAGCAAGTAGTATGATTGAAGTTTTGAATAATCTTCAATTTGGTTAATCAAATATTACATTTAACAAAAGAAAACTTACAATTTGAAATACTGGTCACAAAGCTTCACCAAGAACACTCAATATTTCACACACTTAAGCTTTTTTTCAAGGATTTAGTTCTGATGGAAATCTCAGCTATTTATACTACACAAAAGGTAACCTAACTAACTTTCTAGTATCTTGACATGTGGTCCAATCCTGGACGTCAAAAGTAGGTCGGTTGAGGTAGTCACGTGATCTGCACATGCCGAAATAACCATTTTGCAGAAGTCAAATTATCACAAAGGTTGAATCTGCAGAGCCTCTGTCACGACTCACACAGGCTCTGTCAGGTTTGACTTGTACGTTCTTGAACTTCTGCAAAAGTCCTCTGTGATCTTTTTTTCTGCAAACTTTCTGTTGAGAAGAGCTTGCTTCTTTTATCTTTACTTTTACATGACCAAAACGTTGGAGCTAACAAGCTTTTCCTAAGTACAGATAAAAGAACTATGCAAGGTAGTGTGAGCAAATACTTAAAAAGAAAGAAGTGAGAGTGTCTCAACTTTTGACAAGAAATTACAATACTGAAGGATGAACAATTATAGAAGATTGATCTACACTACAAAAGCTAATCTATTTCAGAGTTCGGAAAGTCATTGATGGCGTCAGCTTTGTGTATTAAGTACATGTTGTAGATGAACTGTTTAAAAGAGGATTGAGCTTGAATTCCTTCAAACAGAGGATAGGCTTCATCTCTGTGAATTCTCCCTTTCTTCCCTTCTGCTGCTATAGACTTGTAGATCCAATTCAGCGTCTCTGCAGAGTACTCATGCCTTTCTTTAGGATCGTAGAACCTATGAATCTCATCCTGATCTAGATATACATATCCAAACACTAGGTTGTGAACGATGGTGTTGGAATGTACTTTGAGAATCCAGATAGGACAATTTCGAGGCAGAGAAATACACATCTTTTCTTGAATGAGCCAATATCCTAAGTCGAAGTCCATCTTGCTGCAGAGTATCACCTGAGCTCGCATAACCTTTCTCAGTTTATTCAAAGAGTTGGCATATGTCTTTCTACTCTCTGCAGTCTTTCCAGTAAGCACATAATTCTGTAGAATTTTGTAGAGAAAAATCATATCAAATACATAGAGGTTGTGTAGATCTGCATCACTTAACTCGTAGAGATGACCATCCTTCCTCTTCACAACATAAAATGAATACAAGATTGACTTGTTCTTTTACGTTCTTGCTGCTATCATGTTGAGCTCTGCAATGGGAGAATCGGGATAGACATGTGACTTTGGTTGAGTCAACTTCATGAACTTTAGCTTCCCTTCGATGTTTAGCATTCCTGGTACCTCTGGATCATATGGGGGCTCACTATCATGCTCAGTATACTTCTAGATAAGCATCTCCTCTGTAGTAGTCACACCCATGTGTCTTATCTCCTGTATCGGAATCTGATCTATCTGATCTATTATTTCCTCTACACGGCGCTTCTGCGACTTTCCTTCTATGACTTCCTCCTCAAGAATCTGAATCTAGGTAGACCTCTCAGTGAGGATTGGTTTTATTTTCCCCAACAGAGTGTAAAAGTGCCCGTTGACGTTTCTTTTACAGCTTTTGAACTCTCTCCAACTTTCGGTATCATGCCGGTTCTACCAGCACTGGCCAAAGCCTCTGCACGAGAAATCTTCAAAGCTCTGGCCAGATCAGCTTTCTCCTTTTCTACCAAAACCTCTATTGTTGTGACCTCTAACACCATCTCCTTGCCTTTTCCTTTAGTCGCAGCAGGGGCATCTTTTCCGGCAGAAGGCTTTGTGAACAGAGCCTCTGCGGAATCAACGAAGGTGACCCCTGTGGACTTCTTCTGCTGAGGTGGCCTAGCATCTTTCTCCCCCTCAAGATGATCAGGATCGTGGTCATCCTTATCATCCTGCTTCTTCTGTTCAGCTTCAACGATGCAGAAGGTTTCCAGAACCTTGTTTAGATGAAGAACAAATCGACGAGAGGCTCTGCAAACAGCCTTAAGAGCCTCGTTCACCGAATCTTTGACCGCGTTGACATGACAGTTGGCATTTAGGCGAATGGAACCTACACAGTGTTCAATTGAACTACACACCTTTGCAGCTTCGAGGGAAAGACGATCCAATTTGTAGATGACAGAGGTGTTGGATGCACGGACATTGCTGATTAATCTGCTGTTGTTATCATGAATTGATTCACCCATTGCACGCACAAGATCATAAAAATCACCTCTAGTGGCCAAGCTCTTGGGGTTGCCTTCTGCAGAAGACACACCAAAAGTAATCGCAGAAGAGACCGTGGTTTTGATCTCATCCTTTAACTTCGAGAAGTCTGTGTAGCCCACAAAGACCAGATCCGAGGCCAGCTCTGCAATGAGGACCGTAATAGCATCCTTGATTGATTTGACAGAGTCGTCACTAAGAGAGAGGGAATTGAACTTGTTCGCCAAATCGTCTTTAGAGAGGACAGAGCTCTGAAGGGTTTGAAAAGAGGATTGCATTTCGGAGATTGCAGAAGGAACTCCCCTCAGAGCCTCTGTGTAGGCTTGCAGAGCCTCTACAATTTTGGCGTCTGGAACTACCGTTGTTTGGACTTGTTGGGCTTCTGTCACCAGACTCTTGGAGCATTTCAACTCATCGAGCCTTTTGAGGACCTCTGTTGCGAAAGATTGAAACTCCTCTTTCGTAACATAGTCCCCTTTAGAACCTGAAGGTCCAACACATGGACCTCCAGTTGCCTTGGAGTTTAAGGCGCCCTCAGGAGGTGTGGTGATGTTGCCTCCTCGGGGACTTCCAGAGGATCCTCGAACACCCTTTTCAAGAGACCTACCTCTGTTCTGATGGTTTCATCCTTAGAGGGTTCAGAGCCCGTCTTCGAAAAGGTACCATGTGGAGAAGTGGGATGTTCTAGACCACCACCCTCTATGTCCTCACTTCCGTCTCTGAAACGATTTAGGGTGGTTCACTCATGTGAGGGGGATCAACACATGCATCCCCGTGTGGTTCTGCCGAGTCCTTGGGCGAAGGGACTCTTGTGTTAAAACCAACATCCTGTTGGGAGGATGAAGGAGTGAGAGAGGGTTCATGGGTTTCAATAGCTATAGAGGATAAAGAAGTGTCCCCTGGGAGGTTGGATCGGGGATTCTTCCTCTGCAACTTGTACCTCTGGCACATTGACAAGAACAACTTCTGGCACAACTTCTGGAATTACCTTTGGAGTTTTAGTCTTTATAGACTTCTTTTTCTTCCTCAAAGGAGGTTGAACAGGAGATCACTCTTGAACAGTTTCAACCTCTGGTGCTTTCTCTTTGACCACATCTGGGGTTCTGGTCTTAACAGATCTTTTGGTTTTCTTCTTTTGAAGTTCAGGGCTCTGTTGAACAACAACCTCTACAGGCCTTTTCTTGCTCTTCTTGGCCTTCTTTGCTTTCTGGGGTGGGGGACTTCTATTTACTGCTAAGCCCACTTCCTCACTCACCTCCCTTGGCTCTTCTGCCACCTCCTGTACTTCCTCATTTCTCTCAAGTCCTAAACTCTCACCTAGATTGGCTCCTATGCGTGGGGGGGTCACAGGCACCGGCTCTGGTGTTCTGTACCCACGTTTGTACGACTCCCTATCAGTATCTGACAGAAGTTGTATCATCTTTTTTGACAGAGGTCTCCGACTCTTGTAGCCTTTAACATGCAGTGTAGGTATGAACTTGTTCATGGGGAACAACTTAGCTACAGTAAGCTTCTCAAAGGGTAATTCTTCTGCGATTTTAGCAGCGAAGACTAGCCCAAAGAACCTCTGTAAAATGAGGTTGGGTTGGTTGATGTCTTCTTTGCGTTTTGTCTGTGCTCTGACCTGAAGTTTCTCCACCTTCTGTGTAGCACACTTCTTTCGAATCAATCCGAGCATGTCTTCGAAAGATCAGCGAGGCAAAATCTAAGTTGAGGCCAAAGTAGATTCCATAGACGATGGCAAGCATACCGTTCGAAGATTGGTCGTGGCTTCCAACCTTTCCTGTGAGACAACAGTTCACAATTGAAAACTAAGTGTTCCAGATTGGGGGTAGACCATTTCTGGTGAAGTGAGATCGCTTGGTGAACGGCTTCTTTGGGTTTGGATTGTAGGAATGGAATTTTAAGAATTCCATCAGGTCATCGTCAGAGGGTGCGACATCATAGTTGGATCGAACTTCTAGATGGAGAGCCAATCGAAGATCATTCACATTCATTTGTAGAGGGACCATGGATCTTCTCTTTGGATGGGTAATGTAACTCGTAATGCTCAGACCGTCGTTTTCCAGGTTGCAGACATACGAACTGAGCAGGAATTGCGTCAGATATGTCTTGGGTATGTCTTTCTTTGCAGTTAGGGCATAGAACAGAGGATGATTTAGAAGAACCTCGATTAGGACGAAAGTGTAATCAGAAAAGCCATCACCAAGGAACAGATAGTAGTTGTTGGGCTTTTTTTACTAGAACAACCTGATCGTAGCGATTCTGGAGAAAATAGACAGCATGGGATGATAATGCTTGCGATTGGTTAACAACCTGATCGTTTGGGTTGTTCTCCGAATGGTCATTGGCCGAATCGGTACTGGAAGCTACATGAGCAGGTGCGTTAGATGCCATTGATGGATTGAAAAGAGTGAATCGGAGTTGATTGCAGGTTCATCGGAAAATAGGGGATTTGCCGGAGAGTAAATTAGAATGGTAAAGGTTTTAATATTTGGGGATGAGGGGTTTATATAGTGATTTGGTAAAGGTTTTAAGATTTAAGAAGCTTTGCTAGAAGCGACAGAGCATCTGCTGAAATAAGCTCTATGAAAATTAATAAAGAGTGTTTGCACATTCTGTGGTTTTATGTCTTTTTCAAAGCAGATACTCCCAAAACTAGCTTCCATAGCTCCCCTTGACCCAAGAAAGAGTTGAAAATATTTGAGAAGAAATAAGGACAGAAGATTTGTTGACAGGCCCTCTGTAATGTGTGATAGAGGTTATGTGAGCTTATCCTGTGTAAAAGTAAGTTTGATTTCTTTCAAAGTTTTATCTTTTAAGTACAAACTCCCTCTCAAACCTTGCAAACTCCAGCATAGGTAACCTGATGACTTAAGAACAAATGAAAAGATTAATCTAGAAGAGAAAACTAAATAAGGAATAAAAAATATTTACAGAAAAAGTAAAGTAAGCTACTGACGTAAAGGGCCAGTCATGCCAATCTTTTCAACAAGGAAATTAAATTTTTTCTCATCAAGTACTTTTGTAAAGAGATCAGCCAATTGAAATTCTATATTAACAAAATACATTTCGACATTACCTTCTTCAACATGATGTTTAAAAAAATGCTACCTTATGTCGATATGCTTGGTCTTGGAGTGTTGGACGGGATTGGCTGAGATGGCAATGGCACTCTTAGAATCACAAAGGATGGGGTTCTTGCTAAAAGTATAAACATAGTCTCTGAGTTGAGTCTGCATCCACAGAGCCTGCGAGCAACAACTTGCGGCAGCAACATATTCTGCCTCTACAATGGATGCGGAAACACAGTTCTGCTTCTTTGATGACCAACTGACTAATTTTCCTCCTAGAAACTGACAGCTCCTAGAGGTACTCTTTCAATTCACTTGGCATCCTCCATAATCCGAGTCAGTGTATGCCAAAAGATCAAAGCCTGAGTACAGAGGGTACCACAGACCAAGACTTGGAGTCTTCTTCAGATATATCAAGATTCTCTTCACAGCACTCAAATGTGATTCCTTAGGATTAGCTTGATACCTGTCACAGATACAAGTAGCAAATATGATATCAGGTCTACTAGCAGTAAGATACAAGAGTGAACCAATCATGCCTCTGTAAAGTTTACACTCCACATAAACTCCACTCAAGTCCTTGTGTAGTTTGAGGCCAGTTGCCATGGGTGTTCTCATGGGAGAGACTTCACTAAGCTTGTATTTCTTTAGATGGTCTTGAACATATTTGGCTTGATTGATGAAGATGCCTTTAGAAAATTGCTTGACTTGAAGTCCAAGAAAGAATGTAAGCTCTCCCATCATGCTCATCTCGAATTCGCTCTGCATCAATGATTCAAACTCTTTGCACCTGGATGTATCAGTTGAACCAAAGATGATATCATCAACATACGGGCAAACCTTTTTAAGGAGTTAGTCAGAAGGGCAAGAGAATCATTTAATTCAGAGTCAGTATCAAACATCACTTCAGAGTCAGAAGGTCTAACTCAGTGATAGTCAAGTGATAGTCACTGATGAGACTGGAACACAAGGGACTGAATTAGAGACTAAAGCTAGTGAGGTGCTTTTAGAGTCTTTTGTATCTCTTATGAGATTTTTTTTCAGTTTCTTTTGTTGTTCATGATTAAGAAGAATATCATACATGAAAATTAGGGTTCAGGGACCACGATCATAATTTTTTGCAAACAACAGGGACCAAAGTTGTAATTTACTCTTAAAAATTACCTCTTTAATTTTTAAAATAAATTATCGTAAAATATATTATATTTTTATCAAATAAATTATATTAAAAAACGAGAATTTTATGCTCTTTAATAAGACATCCATCCCTTTATCCTTTTTAATCGTTTTTTATGTGAAATGCTATATGTATTATTTCATTATGAAATTTATGTACTTTAAAGTTTGTACAATAGCTCCTCAACGTAAGTCTGTAACTCAACATCACCTTTTTCAACACTTCCTTCAACGTCGAAAGCCAGTGTGTTCTTCATCTGCGTAACCCAACACGCATCAAGACCAATCAGGAACCATAGAAACCAAGGCGAGACCGTTCGAAATCCTATCTAGAAAAGTCGAGATACAATAATTGACTTGATATGTGTTAAATCTTACTCTACTACCTTTTTCTCCATCAAGAACATATTGATTGATTTTTTAATTGTTTGTTGTGTAAAATCATAGCCTCAATATTTATCAAGACATAAACCCATTGGGACCAATAAAAACACGTCGAGATTGATCGTGAACCCTTCGACACTAGTCGATAAACCATCAAGATCAATCGGAACTAATCAAAAACCAATTGATTAAATTGGTGTGTGGTTAGGTATTCAAATCATAACATAACACCTCCCTTTTTCATGGAGACTGATTGAGAACCTGTTAATTAATTTATTGTGTGTTTGCTTGTCTAAAACCATAACCTACTACTTTTTACCTTTATCAAAATGGAGATCAATTGAGAGCCCGATAAAGAATAAGAAAGAAAAACTATAGAACATTAGTATTCATTTTGAATATTAGCTATTACTCAAAATGAATAAAATTACACATTTATTTATGCACTATGAATGTGATAATTTATTTGCCGTGAATAAAAAGCAATATCTACCGTGGGTGAATATTCAATCCTAAATATTATCTAATATTCATAATAAATAAAATTACACAATTATTTATTCATCGTGAATGAAATAGTTTGTTCACCATCGATAAAAGGCAATGTCCACCATGAGTGAATATTGCTTTTGAATTCCTGACAATAAGTTATATTCATTTTGAATATTATCTATTATTGAAAATGAATAAAATCACACGTTTATTTATTCACCGTGAATAAAATACTTTATTCACTGATAGGATACCTCAATATTGTAAGTAGGGACATAGTTTGAGGGGATGATTTGGTGTTTTTTATATAAGAAATTGTCTTCAAATTTAACCTTTTAAGTATCTTAAATAGACTACCACAATACATGCAACTGTGACCTGATCGCGAATAGTATAGTACTGGTAAGTACAAGGTATAGTTCTTCCATAGGGAACAACTAAACTACCTATTAAATGAAAAAAAAAACTAATAAGCTCATGAATTTTCCAAATTTCTCACACATTAATGCATGTACTATCTAAAAAATCAAATATTTTTCATGGTAAAGGTTCTTTTCACACTTAGAAATCAACTAGAATGCATATAAACAAGAAACAAGAAAAGTTGGGAACTCGATGAAATTTTTCTTAATACTAAGAAGGTTGCACATGCATAAATTAACTACCATCAAAACTTTGATATCCTCGTTAATCTAATCATGCAATCACTAAGAACAATCATGAGAAAATTAACGACCTAACACATGGTGTTCTAATCTCGTCATTATGCTCAATAATGTTTCCAAAAATCAAAAACAATGAGATAACTTTAATCCTTAACACAAACATATATGATCATGAATTTTACCAACAACTTCACCAAACATCATAATTATCAATGAGGTATAAAGTGTTAATGTATTATAATTATGGGCTTGTGTGTATTTAGGAGATTGGCCTGTTCTTTGTATAGATTTTCTATGGCCCAAAAGCCTTTCTTGATTGTGTATATATTTGTATCTCACGTTTATGGAATGCAAGGATTTGATTCAATCCAATATGGTATCACAGCTAGCATCCACCAATCTCTCCTAGTTTTTCTCTCTTTCCCTTTCAACCTTTCTGCCCTTTCTCCTCCTCCCACGGTTGAACCCTAACAACCTCCTTCCCCCATCTAAATTCGTTATCCGATCAACTCTCGCTAATGGCTGCTCCTCCTCACAAAGCATTCGGCATCACCAACATCAAGACATAAGTTCCTCTGGTTCTTGATCTCGATCGGCTTAACTTTGATGCGTGGAGAGAACTCTTCACCACCCACTATGTCGGCTTCAATGTAATCGATCATATCGATGATTCCACACCGAAATCGACAGAACCAGAATGGAAAAAGGTGGATTCGATTGTGAAACTTTGGATTTACAGTTCCATTTCACAACCACTCCTTCAAATGGTGTTAAAGAAAGACTCTACCGCTCTTCAAGTTTGGAACAATCTTGAGACTCTCTTCCGGGACAACAAAGACGCGAAGAGCATGCAAATCGATAGCAAGCTCCGGAACGTTACGATGGGTGATCTAACCGTCACCGCCTACTGTACTAAAATCAAGGCCTTGGCGGACCTTCTTGCCAATCTTGATCCGGCTTCCACAATCCCCGACAAGCATCTGGTCATTTATACTATCAACGGATTATCTTCTAAGTTTGATTTTGTTGCTAACATCATCCGTTACCGCTCTCCGCTTCCGACGTTTAAAGAAATAAGATCGATGCTTCTTATGGAAGAACAACGAATGTCGAGCCCCCGATTGGTCACAACCGGAAATTCCGCCGACAATTCTTCTTTACCAACGATCTTGCACACCGGAAACGGCTCTTCAAATCGACAAAACAACCGTCGTTCAGATCGCCGCCAACAACAACAACGCCGTCGCCACAATCCGCCGCCTTCCGCCGCATCTCAACAATACGGCTGGGTCTTCATCCGCCACCTCACATGCGACGGCAACAAAACCAGCATCCACCATCTGTCTCTTCATGGCAGCAACAAAATAGTGGGCTATTAGGTCCAATTCCTCAACACCCACCGGCCCAATTTCAAGGCAAAAAGCCACAAGCTCACTTTGCTGGGAATTTTGCATCTGGCTCACATTCTGCAGCTGAACAAAATGGTCACTGGACTTGGACTGGACCAAGTCAACCACCAATCTTCCGGAATTTTTTTAATACTATGTCGTTAACCAATCCTGGTGAAAACGAATGGTTCATGGACACCGGAGCGACGGATCACGTGCATGCCAAGGCCGGTATACTTGACATTGACCTTAAAACTTGTAATTCTCATTCAGTTTTAGTTGTTGATGGATCTTGCATACCCGTAAGTACGACCGGACACGCCTCTTTTCCACTAAAAAAATCCCTATCGTCCATTACATCTCAATAATATTCTCATCACTCCTAATACTATCAAGAATCTTATTTTTGTTTGTCAATTCACTAAACAAAATAAATGTTCTATTGAATTTGATGAGTTTGGGTTTACTGTCCATGATTTCAGGACACGACGCCCCCTAATCCGATGTGACAGTGACGGTCCACTCTATCCGGTCATTCCTTCTACCTCGCAAGTGCACGTTTCCTTGAGTCCATCCACATGGCATCAACGCTTAGGACACCCCGGCGACCAAGTGTTGAAGTCTTTAGTGTCGAATAAATTTATCTCATGTAATAGTAGGAATTTTCATAAATTTTGTCAATCATGTCAACTTGGGAAACATACAAAGCTCCCTTTTGTTAATTCTGATTCCAATGTCTCGCATGCATTTGAAATAATTCATTCTGATATATGGACTTCTCCGGTTATCAGTGTTAGTGGCTTTCGATACTATGTTATATTTTTAGATCACTACACTCATTATCTTTGGGTTTTTCCTCTAAAACAAAAATCTGATGTGTTTGTCAAGTTTCTTAAATTATTCCAATCTGTCAAAACTCATATTCAAACAACCATCTAATCTCTTCAATGTGATTATGGAGGTGAATATAACAATAACCAATTCCACGATTTCTTTACTACCAATGGAATACAATTCCATTTTTCATGCCCACACACTTCCCAACAAAATGGGAAATCCGAGTGCATGCTTCGCACGATTAATAACATAGTGCGTACACTTCTCTTTCACTCTCATATCCCACCAACATATTGGGTGAAAGCACTCAATATGGCCACCCATCTTCTTAACATCTTACCCTCAACCTCCATTCAAAACGAAACTCCTCACTTTCGCCTCTTTAAAAAGCATCCTACTTACACTCATCTCCGCATCTTTGGATGCCTCTGTTTTCCACACATCACCACATCTCACAAACTAGAGCCTCACACCATCCCGTGCGTGTTTTTAGGATACCCTACTCATCATGGAGGATACCGATGTCTAGACTTGTCGTCTCGTTGCATCATTATATCTCGACACCTCGTATTCGACAAGACTATTTTCCCTTTCGGATCAGTCACACCGGTAGAACCTCCCTCATACTCCTTTCTTGACGACGACCCCGAACTATCTCCCATGTTTCGAGATATTCTTAGGTAGCCTTCTACTTCACCCTCGGCTACCACTTTTACCGATTATCCATCATCGGTACCCTCCCCCACCGAATCTTTTAACACCTCTATTCCTTCACAACCAACTCACCGTATGACCACCCGTGCTCGCAGCGGGATCATCAAACCTATCGACCATCTTAATCTTCATACCTCCTCTATTTCTCCTGTCCCACGGTCCCACTTACAGGCTATGCAAGATCCTAACTGGCAAAAAGCAATGAATGAGGAATATGAGGCTCTCATTTCCAATGGCACTTGGACTCTTGTTCCACGACCCCTTGGGGTCAATGTGGTCCGATCTATGTGGTTGTTTCGCCACAAACATCATGCAGATGGTTCACTTGCTTGCTATAAGGCTCGTCTTGTGGCTAACGGTCGCAATCAGCAACAGTGCATCGATTGTGATGAAACATTTAGTCCAGTTGTCAAACCGGCTACTATACGCATTGTTCGAGATCCTAACTTTCCCGATCATGTCTGTCACCTACAATGATATTTGAACGGTCTTAAGCAGGCCCCAAGGGCTTGGTACCATAGATTTGCGAGTTGTGCTCTTCAGATTGGCTTTCAGAACAGTCGCTCAGACTCGTCCTTGTTCATATATCACTCTCAACAGACCACTGCGTACCTTCTTCTATATGTAGACGACATCATCCTTACAGCTTCTTCATCTGTGTTTCTTTAGCAAATTATTTCCCAGCCGTGAGTTTTCCATGATGGACCTGGGTGCCCTGAATTATTTTCTAGGTATTTCAGTTGTTCGATCCTCCACTGGTCTTTTTCTTTCACAATAAAAATATGCCAGTGAGATTCTTGTCAGGCAAATATGCTCAATTGTAACCCTGCGAGGACACCAGCAGAACCAGTTTAGAAGCTCGATGCCACTGATCCTCCTGTAGTAGACCCGTCATTGTACCGCAGTCTAGCCGAAGCTCTTCAATACCTGACATTCACCAGACCAGATATTGCTTTCGTTGTACAGCAACTATGTTTATACATGCACGATCCTAGAGAGCCACACTTTCATGCTCTCAAACGTGTCACTCGGTACATTCGCGGTACTCTCAGTCATGGCCTTCAGCTTCATGCATCTCCCTCGTCTGACCTCATTACTTACTCAGATGCCGACTGGGGGGATGTCCAGCCACCCGGAGATCTACATCTGGATATTGTGTATTTATGAGGGACAATCTTGTTTCATGGTCCTCAAAACGTCAGGGTATCATATCGCGTTCCAGCGCGGAAGCTGCGTATCGTGGGGTTGCGAATGCTGTCACAGAAACAAGTTGGCTTCGTAACCTCCTTCGGGAACTTCGATGTCCAGTGACTAAAGCCACTATTGTATATTATGACAATGTTAGTGTTGTTTACATGTCTACAAATCCGATTCAACATCAGCGTACCAAACACATCAAGATCGACATTCACTTTGTCTGGGACAAAGTTGCCATGGGTCTTTTTCGAGTTGTCCATGTCTTTTCCAGCTCTCAGTATGCCGATATATTCACGAAGGGTCTTCCTACATCTCTTTTCCATGACTTTCGAGACAGTTTGCACGTTCAAAAACCTCCCGATCAAACTGTGGGGGGATGTTAGTGTATTATAATTATGGGCTTGTGTGCATTTAGGAGATTGGCCTATTCTTTGTATAGATTTTCTATAGCCCAAAAGCCTTTCTTGATTGTGTATATATTTGTATCTCACGTTTATGGAATGCAAGGATTTGATTCAATCCAATATAAAGAAATAGGAGAACGCCTTAAATTCACCATAAATGAGAAAGAGTAGATGCACATACTTTGGATGTCATTTGAAATTGAAGAGATCGAGAAAGGAGAAAGCTTGAAAATTTAAATTTAGAAGATTTGGGAGAGAGCTTGTAGTGGTAGAGAATGAGGCTCGATTTAGGGTTTAAAAACCCGAATCGGCAACCTCACGGGCAAGGCTATGGATTCGCGACGTAAAAACCCTAGGCTCGGCCCAATTCAATTACTTAATCTATTCCTCGCGACGCGAAAAAAAACTTTTTGAACAAACCTGATCTTTTACACTCGACATCCTCATGACGCGAAGTAAAAGGCTCGCGATGCAAGTTTTCTACTGTGTGTAGGATGAAATTTTTCGTCTTTCAATCTCGAAAATTCTCATTGATCTCTCTTTCTTGTTCCCAATGGCTGCCTTATAAAACAAAAGTTAATATTAAACACTAAACATAATTGAAATTAAATGAAACCTAAAGATTAGACTAAACACCTAGTAGATGAACAATAAATGTCTATAGGTACACGGTGAGAAATCAATGAAGAGAGTGGAAATAGACTTAGATGGTTTACCATCTTGTTGGGAAAGAATTGCACAAAGGAAAAGTTAGAAATGAATACACAGTGAGTGAGGAGGGTTTTTTTAAGTTGTCCGTGTCATCGGATTCCTCGACTTATCCGGACAGCATCCAGATTTCTCTTGTTTTCCGGATGTAAGTGGATTACAGATAAACTCATTCGGCAACTTCTGCTTTATTTGAGCATGGGTCTTCCAAATGTGAAATCCGAATTCTGATGATATTTGAATGGACCGCATTTTCCGGATGGACCTGAGCTTGTCCTGATTCTCTATGCTATCCAGATTAGTCCACTTTTTGAGGTTTTACAAATGGTACATTGGATTTTAGAAATTAATAAAATATTGTTCGTCCCAAAAATGTTACCTTCATGTTAACAAAGATTGCAGAAGGGGTGATTGAATACCATCACAACAGAATTTATACATTTAAACTCTTTATTTGTTTATTGATAAATCATAGAATCTAAAAATTATTTGTGGAAGAAGAACAAGCTTAAAAGATTCACATGGCTTTCACCTTGCGCAAGTGATTAGAGATTGGAGTAAAAAATTTAGAGAAGTGAGGAAGGAGTTCAAGACACCGATGAAGACTCTAATCAACTATTTAAACCCATCACACAAAATGCAAGTCAGATCACTTTTTACACGTATTGTGTGTTGAGTGGTCTTGGTTGTACTATTCACTACATTTTATTCACGCATGCACATATTGCCCATACGAGTTGGTATAGTAAATGATTGCTTTAAGGCTTGATAGGTATGAAGGAAACAATAGTGAGACGTTTCTTTGTACTTCTGTCAGAAAAGCATGATTGTCCTTTTTGTGTATACCAAGATAAGTCAAAATCAGGAATCTTTGGAAGCAAGTCTCTTAGGGTAGAGGTTGTTGAAGCTTTGAGGAAGTCAACGATTGCTGAGTCTTAATTCTTCAGGTCTTCATGTTGTGGTAGTCAAGTTGATATCACTGAATCCATTTTTCAGATCATGATCAACTCTGACTCTATCATCAGCTGCTTCTACGACATCGTTGTTGTCTATAGAAAAATACTTATCTCTAAGGTCAGCTATCAGTGGCCATTAAGCAGTCTCAGTGAGGCTCAATAATGCTAAATTGAATATCTAATGACGGCTAATTTTTAGAAGAATCACTAAACAGACCCAGTAATAGTTTATTAAGCTATAAAATAAATTAAATATATAACACTAAGTAGAAAATGATCATCATCAATTTACCAGATCCTGAGAGAGTTGGATCAACAAATAATGTGATATATATATATATATATATATATGCAAAATCACATGTGATCACATAAATTAATCAAGAAAACAAAACGAATGACTTTGATATTTAGTCTAATCAAATGGTAAATTGGCTTTTTAAAGATTATTTATAAGAAAAGTTAGAAAAAACTTCACATAATTCTGTTTCTTAATTATTATTTTTTTCAATTAAAAAGCTTATTTTATAAGCTCCTCAAATCTACTTAATTATTTTAGTCTCATTGTTTTATATAATAATTTTATAATTACATTTGGTATATCAATTATGTATAAAATAAATAAGAAATACTTGCAATTTAATACGTTCCAAAATGCTTATCATTGTATGTCATAAAGTAAGACGCATCTTTTGCCATTACGATATGGCCCATAACATTTACATGAGGGGACTCGGATCTTTGTGTACCATGTCACGCCTACTCTATGATTTATGATATTTAGATATTTTTAACTTCGTGTATTTCCACTTTTAACTTTTAGGATTATATATTTTAGAAACTTCGTTAATCACATCATTCATCTTAGACACTGGGGTGTGTTTGGTACGTGGGACAGGACAGGACAGGACAAAATTCACTGTCCTACGTTTAGCGCAACATGGGACAGAACAGGAATTCATTGTCCCACGTTTGGTGCCACATGGGACAGGGACAGGAACTGGGACAAGGTGGGACAGGATGGTACAAAAAAGGTTCTTTTTTGTTCCACAAAATAGGTGGAACTCTATGGGACAGAAATGAGGCAGAAACTGATATATTACTAATTAATACTTGTTTGATATATAACTTCAATATGATATTTTTTTACTGTTTACCACCACTAATCGTGCTCGCCACCGCCACCGGTAGTCACTATTGGCCACCTCCACCTCCTCTTCCACTACAACAACTTTCTCCACCTCCTCTTCCACTACAACTTTCTCCACCACCTCTACAACTACCATCGATTACCTACCAACACCATCTACCACCTCTACAGTTGTCCATTACCACCGCAACTACTACCGCCACCGTTGGTCACCTCCACCACCACCACCACTATCCACCATCTCACGTTCTCCGCAACCACCGACCACCACCACCTACCATAACCATCAACATCAGTTACATAAAAATCTTAATATATATACATATATATTATAGAGGGAGGTTCAAATGTGAACTTAATTTTGGTTGTGAACATGAGGACAAATCACAACCCTTGATCTTAGCCAAATTTGAGCCAATTTTCATTAATGGCTTGAGGGGTATTTTTGAGAAGATTTTTATGAGCTGGATTTCTTTAAACGGCTTCCCTAAAATATCTTATTAGCATATTTCCCTTAAATGACTTCCCTTTTATAACACACCAGATCTCTCCTCCTCTCTATTCGAACGGCAGCAGACCACCGCCAGCATATCCCGTCCACCTCCGGCATCAACATCAACATCTTCATCAATGGTAAATTTCTTCATCTCACGAATTCTAGTCAAATTCTTGCATCTACCTCGAATTCAACAAAAAATCTGAGTTTTGAAAATTAAAATTGAAAATAGCCTTCTTGAGATTTTTCATCAAATTAGGTTAGTTTGATTCGTTTTTGGTGATTGTTGTTTTACGAAAGATGTTTGTAATCATTGTTAGATAAACATATCTTAATTTTAACAATTTTCGTGATGATTTCGGAAAATCGTTGTTTGAAAATTGAAATTTTAAGATTTGTGTTCATGAGATTTTTCATCAAATTAGGTTACTTTAATTTGTTTTTTGTGATTGTTGCTTTACAAAAGTTGTTTGTTATCATAACTAGAACAACATATCCCAATTTTAACAATTTCCGTAATGATTTTAGAAAATCGTAGTTTGAAATTGAGGAATGTTCTTTCAGTTCATCCAATGATGAAGATTCAACAAGCTGTAAGGTTTTTTTTTAATCTTCCTGTTATTTCTTTGTATTCTTCTGAATTAACTATTTTTTTATTATACTTTGGTTGAGCTTTTTGTAGATTTTGTCTTTTGATCATGTTTTGTAATATTAAGTTTTAGTATTTAGGTTCAATAGTACTTTGATTAAGAAATATCATTATTCAGCCCTAATTAAAGCATTATTCGTATTGATTGTTCTGCATATGCTTGTTATGCAGATCGAATAACAAGAAGATTATTCCCAATAAGCTTGTTATTCAGTCTCAATAACAAGTAGATTTGTTGTTTTGAATATGTTTGTTATTCAGACTGAATAACAAGTAAATCTACTTCTTGTTTTCTTATTCAGTCAAACTAATAACTACATTTACTTGTTGTGCTAAATAAACTCCATATTCACACTGAATATCAAAGTAGATTTAATTTTTAACTCACTATATTTGTTTTCCAGATTGAATAACTACATGTTATTTTGAGTAACCTTGATATTCCGACTAAATATTAACTAAACTTGTTAAAAGTAAATTTGTTGTTCTACATATGTTTGTTATTTAGTCTGAATAACAAGAAGATTATCACCAATAAACTTGCTATTCAGTCTAAATAACAAGCATATTGAATAATACATGATTATTCAGACTCAATAATCAGGTTCTTTTACTGTAACTAAATTATCCTCAATTATGTAATGTTCTCATTGAATAATACATGATTAAAAATAAAATTATAGTATTCAGAGTGGATCATAATGTTGTTTTAACTATATTATACAGGTTGTGCATAATAAAGACAATGCTTCTTTTGATTGTAGTTGTTTGTTCAATCATCATTATGGGTTGTTATGTCGACACAATCATTGTCTCAAAGAGATACCATTTCAATACATATTGAAGCGTTGGCAAAAAGACCTTATTTTTTCTGAAATTTTGAAGAAACATCATTGGAATGGAAAAGGAAATGAGTGTCGTAACAAACTTGATGCCCAAGCTGCTTTTAATCATTGTCTTTGTCTACTTGTGAATGATATGGAGAAACATGAAGATTCTGTTTCGAAAATGGAAGATTTGAAGAGTTCTTTGGAGGCAAGTGGATGTAGTGTTCCCCGTCGGAATACAGAATAGGTGATGGAGTCATTGCTTGTTGTGTCAAAATTTGATAATGTTGATGTCCGTAATCCGAAAGCAATCCGAATAGGTGATGGAGTAATTTAGAGGCTGAAGAGCAGTAAGGAAGTTGCAAACGAAAAGAGTCAAATGCGTCAAGATTGTGTAGGTTGTGTAAAGAAATATGTAAGCATGACTCAAGGAATTGCCTATAAAAAGATGATTTTATTAGATAGATTTTTTTTGGTTGGAAATAGTGGTAGTGATAATTTATTTTTGTATTCACTTTTATATTGAACAAGAAAATTCATTGAATTTTTCAATTTAGTTTGATATTATGATTTCATTCACTTTGAAAAGAAGTAGTGTTATTCACAATGAATAAAAGCTATATTCACTCTGAATATTGTATAATATGTAGAGTGAATAAAAGCATACGCTATTATTAAACTCATATCACTCTCCATGTTGTGCTTAATAGAACCTATATTCAGTATTATTCAGATTGAATAGTCAAGTCCCATTATTACAAATATATTATCCATAACTATATTCAATCTGAATAAAACTTATATATTTTGCAAGTATATATGTATGTTGTTCAGACTAAATAATAAATGGATTTGTTACTCAGAACAACAAGTCTACTTGTTATTTTGTCTTAATAAAAAGCTTATAAAGGAATAATCTTCCTCTTATTCAGTCTGAATAACAAGCATTCTCAAAACAACAAATCTACTTGTTATTTAGTCTGAATAACAAGCTTATTAAGTAATAATGTTCTTGTTATTCAGCCTTAATACCAAGGATACTCAGAACAACAAATCTCTGTAATCTTCTTCGTTATTTAGTCTGAATAACAAACATACTCAGAACGAAAAATCTACTTTGCTATTTAGTCTAAATAGAAAGCTTAATAAGGAATAATCTTTTGCTATTCGGTCTGAAAACAAGCATTCTCAGAACAACAAATGTACTTGTTATTTAGTTTGAATAACAAAGGATACTCATAATAATAAATCTTACTAATCTTCTTCGTTATTCAAACTGAATAACAAATGGATTTGTTAATTTGAGTATGTTCGTTATTCAGTTTGAATAAGAAGTAAGTATACTTGTTATGTTGATTATGCTTCTTATTCAAACTGAATAACAAATAAATATGTCAAAAGTATATTTGTTGTTCTGAGTATGCTTGTTATTCAGACTGAATAACAAGAAGATTATTCCTTAATAAGTTTGTTATTTAGACTGGATAAAAAGTAGACTTGTTGTTTGTGAGTAATGCCATTGAAATGACATGTTTAATGTTTTCTAAAGGTTGTATAATGTAATAAACTTACATAAACCTAAAACCATCTAATCCAAACCATTTACAAATCATAAATTAATTGTTCAGTTGCAGTTCAACAAGAGCATATCAACTACACAACCAAACCAATTATAGCACCACAAAAACCCGAATTTAAACCACGATAATTGTTTCAAATCAGACAAAACCAAATGTTCATTATCCACTTTCTCTATCTTTTCGCTCCTAAACAATGTTTTTCAAACGGTTCTCCTTGATTTCTTTTTCTGCATCATTATCTATTTAAATCATATCATGTGCTGGCAACTTTGCAAAATCACTTGCTTCCTTTAGAACGCATTCTCTCTTTTCATTCATGTCTGACAAATGTATTTTTGTAACATTTATACCTTAACATCTTTAGTTTCCAGTTTTGATGTTCGTTGTCATCTTGTAGTCCACATTCGCAATTCTTTCCATGAACTCCTATGAAAGTTTCCATATGCCTCATAATGAATATGTCATGATCTTTGTAGTTCTTTTTTTTCTCCAACTAATCTTCCTCTTATGTGCAACCTCATTGCATGTTGTTGAGTCGATATATAAAACCTGCATTTTGTATCATGTAAGTAACAAGTGTTTTTGTTATTCAAAGTAGATTTTTAAAATTACTTGTTATTCAGTCTGAATAACAAACATACTCAGAACAACAAATCTATTTTTAAAGTTATTCCGTCTGAATATCAAGGATACTCAGAACAATAAATCTACTTATTATTTCAGACTGAATTTCAAATGTATTTGTTAACCTAATGAATATCAAGTATAGTTGTTATTCAGTTTAAATAACAAACATAGTTTTTTTTAAGGATGTCTGGGACAAAGCCCGACTAATCCCTGACAATTTTGGGGGCTAAACATGGCCCCACCTAAATGTCCACAAGCATGCACACGGGAAGGCTCAAACTCAGTTAGGGCACTATGAACCTCCCGAGCGATAACCAATCCGCCACAACACTATAAGACAATAACAAACATAGTTAGATTAACAAGCAAATCTACTTTGTTATTCAGTCCGAATACGAAGTTTAGTTTAGTTTAGTTACTATAATAAGTAAATTATAAATCTCCTTGTCATTCGGTCTGAATAACAAGCATACTCAGAACAACAAATATACATGTTATTCAGTCTAAATAACAAGATTATTAAGGAATAATCTTCTTGTTCTTGTTATTTAGAGTGAATAACAAGGATACTCATAACAAGAAATGTACTTGCTATTCGGTCTAAATAACAAGGATACTCAAAACAACAAATCTCAATAATCTTTTACGTTATTCACTCTCAATAACAAGCATACTTAGAACAACAAATCTACTTGCTATTTAGTCTGAATAACAAACATATTAAAGAATAATCTTGTTGTTATTCAGTCTAAGTAACAAGGATACTGAAAACCACAAAGCTAATTAATCTTTTTCTTTATGTATAACAAGTATACCCAGAACAACAAATAGTTGTTATTTAGTCCGAATAAAAAGATTATTAAGGAATAATCTTCTTGTTATTCAGTCTGAATAACAAGGATACTCAAAACAACAAATCTCAGTAATCTTCTTCGTTATTCACTCCAAATAATAAGCATACTCAGGACATCAAATCTACTTGCTATTCAGTCTGAATAACAAACTTATTAAAGAATAATCTTGTTGTTATTCAATCTGAGTAACAAGGTTACTCAGAACAACAAATCTGAGTAATCTTCTTCGTTATGAATAACAAGTATACTCAAAACAACAAATCTACTTGCTATTTAGTCTGAATAAAAAGTTTTATTGAAAGTGAATATGAATAACAAATAATTTCAATCAACATTTTTATCAGATCTGGAAACCCTTAAATTTTGGGAAAAATCTTAAGAACCCTATAAATTGGGATTTTAGTTAGAAATTAAAAATTATCAGATCTGGCGGTGATGAATGATCGTTGGGGGAGCCACGACGGTGATTGGACGGTGGTGGAGCCACAAAGTGATGCAAGAAGCTGAGATCTCATCGGTTTCCGACGACGGCCAGATCTAGAAGGATGAACGACAACGATGGTGGTGGTAGACGGTGGTGGTGGTGGCGGCGGCAAAGGTAGACAGCGGTGATTCAGACATATTTCTCACTTTTGATTTCTTCAAACGATTGTTAATGGAGGTTTTAGAGAGAGGTTTTTTTATCAGATGGATTTGTGAGAGAGAGAGAGAGAGAGAGAGAGAGAGAGAGGAGTTTTGCAGGTTTGATGATGATGAAGTTCATGTCTGATTATTTGACCATATTTTGTTTTATAATTTTTACCCCTACACGCTTTATTTTCCTTTGAGCCATGGACTGAGTTTTCAACTTAATTGCAAAAATGTCACCGCCTCCAGATGCCTTTGATTTAATGAGCAAAAATTGATCCAATGGTCCATATTTGTCCTCATGTCACAACCAAAAAGTGGTTCACATTTGAACCCACCCCTATATATGTGTGTGTGTGTGTGTGTGTGTGCGCACGCGTTTATGTTTATGTTTATGAAAATTGTGTATTTTCTATATATTGTACAGTTTACTTTATTTGTGTTAATTATAACTGTTATGTGATATATAAAATCATCAAATAATATTTTGGGGGAATTTATCTAATTTTGTCCAATCCTAGGCATACGGGGTGAGCATCGAAACCGGTTACCCGCCTTTGGAATCGGAACCGCCGGTTTCAGAACCGGAACCGATATAATTGGTTCCGATTCCGGTTCCGGTTCCTGCAATACGAAACCGATCGGGACCGGTTCCGGTTCTCATTTTTTTGGAACCGCTAACCGCTGGAACCGATTCCATTATGTTTTAATATAAATAATTTTAATTGTTCCTTATATTTAATCAAATAAAAATTGAAATTATTTTTTTGTTTTTTACAATTACACACTTACATATATAAACTTATGACCACTTTATTCACTCAACTTATCTATTATCTTTTTTCGATATTTTTTATATCGTACTTATCATTTCAAGTTGTGTTTTTTCTTTTCTTTTCATTTCAAAAAAAGTTCGTAATGCTTTATATAATTATTAGTTTTTAGTGCATTGGATAAATCTTCATCGTTTGTAATATTTGTTTCGTTAACTTAGGACTATATAATAACTTATAATTACATTTTATAGCATAAAATGATAATATATATATATATATAAATTATATACCGGGTGCCCGGTTTCTGAACCGGAACCGGCGATTTCGGGACCGGTTCCCACCAAATATAAAGAACTGGTGCAACCAGTTCCGGTTCCGTTTCCTTCATCCTAGGAACCAACGGTTTCGGTTTCGGTTTCGATTCCGGTTCCGAATCCATGAATTTTAGGCAGGTACCCGCCTTTTCTCACCCCTATATCAAACACAAAACAGACGTTTGTTCTGTCCAGTCATGTTATGTCCCGTCCAGTCATGTACTATTCTCTTGTCCTGTCCAGTCCTATTCAATCCTATATGGCATACCAAACGCTACCTAACGGTTTTAAAACGAAGTAGCAAAATTCTTTGAATTTTAGTTTGAATGCCATGTCACAACTTTTGTATGAAATTGGCTAATTGTATAAATGTAAATTTTTAATATACATGAAAAATAAACTTGTTGCCTTATATGTTACTCAAAAATACCGTGTCCTTGTTATGCCATCTAATAAGGGCATGACTGGACAGAACTGGACGGGACGGGACAGGACTGGACAGAACAAATGTTTATTTTGTGTTTGATACGCCTAGGACGGGACTGAACAGAACTAAACAAGTTCCCTCAAAAAATTATTTGATGATTTTATTTATCACTTAATAGTTATAATTAATACAAATAAACTAAACTAGTAATCTATAAAAAAATTACACAATTTTCATAAACATAAACACACACACACACACATATACATACATACATATATGATTTTTATGTAACTAATTTTGATGGTTATGGTAGAGGTGTCGGTGGTGGCCAACGGTAATACTAGTGATGGTGGTGGTCGGTGGTTGTGGAAAACGTGAAGATGGTGGGTAGTGGTGGTGGTGGTGGTTGCGGTGGAGATGGACAGTTGTAAAGGTGGTAGACGGTGGTGGTAGGTAATCGTTCATAGTTGTAGAGGTGGTGGAGGAAGTTGTTGTAGGGAAAGAGGAGGTGGAGGAGGTTGTTGTAGTGGAAGACGAGGTGGAGGAGGTTGTTGTAGTGGAAGACAAAGTGAAGGTGGCCAATAGTGGTTACCGGTGGCGGCGGCGGCCACGACTAGTGGTGGTAAACACGAAAACAAATACCATATTGAAGTTATATATCAAACAAATGTTAGTTAGTAATATATTAGTTTCTGTCTCATTTCTGTCCCATGTTGTTCCACCTATTTTGGTGGAACAAAAAAACAGTCATTTTTGTCCCATGTTGTCCCACCTTGTCCCAGTTTCTGTTCTGTCCCATGTCGCACCAAACGTGGGACAGTGAATTCCTGTTCTGTCCCATGCTGCGCCAAATGTGGGACAAACAGTTTGTCCCGTCCTGTCCTGTTCCACGTACCAAACGCAGCCTTATAGGACAGATTCGCGTACACTTAGAATATGAAAAAGTGGTCCAATTTATTTCTAATATTATATAGTACTTCGAAAAAAATTAAATGGAAAACACCATTTTTTTTTCAGTATCGAACAAGATATAAAAAAAAATAACAATATATAAAGTACTAAAGATGTATTAATTAATTGTATCGGAGTAAAAAATATATAAACAGATAATTGGTCATGCATTTTATTGTTTTCTTTAATTTTTATTAGGGGTGTAAACGAGCCGAGCCGAGCCCGAGCTTAGTTAAGCTCGAGCTCGGCTCGTTTATTTTTATCAAGCTCGAGCTCGAGCTCGGCTCGTTTCGAGCTTTAAATACTAAGCTCGAGCTCGGCTCGTTTAAAAACTAACCAAGCTCGAGCTCGGCTCGTCTAGGCTCGTTTGTTAAACAAAGCTCAAGCTTAGCAAGGCTCATTTGCCAAACACAGCCAAACAAGCTCATGTTGTTTCAAATTATTATACTAAGAAAATAATTTGATGCACCCAACTTTTTTAGGTACTCCAAATTACCAACTACCTTAAAGCCAAAAAGAAAGCAAATAGACTTTGCTCACCAGCAGGCAAGGTGTTGATAAGTGGGCGGGTGGGATTCCTTTATATAGGCAACATAATGGCAATGGGAGTGTATATCCCATCGATGTGGGATAGAATGCATAAGGAAATCAGCTATTTTGAGAAGTAAGTAGGAGAGAATGTGGCTTTTATCCATCCCACATCGAAAATTATCACAAAAAACAAAGGCACTCAAGTGAATATATAAGAGAATTGGTAGACCATATATATCTTTTGAAAATTTAAACCTACTGCACGAATAAAGGGAATTTCTTACTAATGGTTTATAATTTTACTTTTTAAGCTTTCATAATTTAATACCAATGTTTAATATTAGTTTATATATTATATATTTATTTTATAAAAATACAGGCTCGTTAAGGCTCGTTTAAGCTCGCGAGCTTAATTAACAAGGCTCGAGCTCGAGCTCGTTTATTAAACGAGCTCGAAAGGAGGCTCGAGCTCGGCTCGAGCTCGTTTAACTCGAGCTCGAGTCGAGCTTTAAACGAGTCGATCCCGAGTAGCTCACGAACAGCTCGGCTCACTTACACCCCTAATTTTTATTTATCAAATACGAAAATCGAAAATTACTTTGCAGAAAAAACTTCATATATTCTTTATCAACTTCACTTATCCATTTCGGCCCAAAAAAGTGGCTAACCAAGGCCCTATTGATAAATTTCATCTCCCACTGACTATATGATTATTCTAGGGCCCTATTGATGAATTTCATTCCCACCAACTATATGATTATTCGGTCCGAATGAATTCCATTTTTCTGTCAAAATATAAGGCTATCAGTACTCCAACCGTCCCAACGTAACTGTCACATCAGTTTTTCTCCAACCTTTTCTTAACCCTCTGCAACCCACTACAACTCGTAGCCCAACCCTCCAAACCCTCTCACACACAACAAACATACACAAGACACAAAACAGCGGGTTGGCCAACCCTCTTTCAAATGAACCCGCCGGCTGAGCGGGCTACGGTACGCATAGATCTTTTGTTGTTAACTAAAAATCTCTTACGATTTTAGAAAAATGCTAAAGAAATACCATTCATTAGATGATCCATGTTATACTTATATTTTGGATTTTACAACTCTTTTTATAGATTATGGATTGACTTCATATTACTTAATATTGAGTCCACAAATATTAAACACTTTACTATATCCCAAACAAGCATAAGTTTTCAAGCCATAACCAATGAAGATTTTGATTTTGATTAAGATTGATGGTCCTAAAATAGTTTGTTCTTAAAATGGTGATGAAAAATATTAAGATAAGGATTTTAACCTGAAATCATATCAATCTATGTATTAAAGATATGTCATAAGATATCTATAATGATAGAATGGATGAAAGATGCTAGGTAGATATGATAAAGCACGTAGATAATTATTGATTGATTTTGCATCAGATTACTAGGAAAAAGGGTTTTATGTGATTATTAGTATTTATCCAATCCAATATTATTTTTTATGATAAAAATATATATTGAAAAAAAAAATGTAATTATGAGGTCCCTTAATTATATCTCGTCCTAAGCTTATAAAATATCAATAACAAACCTAGTTAAGGCTTTTAAGTTACTGCTACGCCCACACCATTTTGAACCGTTGATTTTGATACAACACTTTGTACATAGCACAAGAGCAAGTGACTACTATACTCATGAAAGGCAAAGACACGGAAAAGAAAACATTTAGCTTAGATACAACTTACACACATACTCAAACCTAATGATACGTCACTCGGCGGGCGACAACTATGAAGAACACATTGATCACACATGAGCTTCAAACACTTAAAAAACACAAGTGAAACACGTGGAAATAAAGGTCAAGCAAATAAGACTCGAACGAAATGATACCTAACCAAAGGTATCAAATCTCACAGCTCATAAGGAGGACGAGGGCTGCGACTTCCAATTCCACTTGCCTTCTCGAAGGCGTCTGATACTGACTTCCGACGAAACCTAAAGGACTCCGAACCACCTCCTGACACATCATTTTCTTAAGTTAGTTCAACTAAATTATATGTAAGTAGAGGCTTATTATGCAACTCTTAACGATGGTTGTGTTAGTTCTAAAAGAAGTAGTAGTTCAATAATGTTGCTAACCTTTCTTTTCTTGTTTCATTATTTCATACCTCATTATTCAACTTTTTGTGCACTCGATTGGTGATTGGCATTTCTCGATGAGAAAAGAAAATAAGGCACGAGTTAAAGAACCGAAGTACCTACTACTAAATGGAGACGACAAATTTATCCAATTGCAACACAACCGGCTAATAAGATCGACAATCTTGAGAGTGTGTTTAATACGTTGGACAAAACAAGATATGCTAGAACAAAAACTTATCGTCACATGCTTGGAACGACATCCAAATCGGGCTAGGCAAGACTGTATGGTAAAAAAAATTCAATTTTTTGTCCCACCAAATAGATGGAACTGAGTTTACCAATATCGATAAATTAACAAACTACTCACGTTAATTAAAACTCAAAAACCTTCTACAATTCTTGCGCATCAAGGGTTGAACATTTCTCATAGCGAATTCTATGTCTGGCAAAATAAAAATAAAAATATGCCTCTCTGAATCTTAGACCTTATATATATCGTTTGTGGGCTTTATCTCACACCAAGAAACACTGCTTTATGGTGTAAACCGATCTATTCTAGGTCTCAATTACTAATGCTTTCAATTTATTGGACATCTTTGTATAAAAAATTTTAGAGATCATAAGCTAAAGTCTAGAGGTGTGTACCCAAAAAGGTAATCTACATATAGAAGTATAAAACTAAACCAAATGAACCAGATATATCTTACTCGGAAAGAAGAATAGTAGTTCCCAATTACATATACATATATCTGTCACTTAAGTAATTATATATATAGATGAACATTCATCCTGCGAATTCATTTTTCATTCACTCTGAATGTTATAGCATTCGATTTGCATTCTCTGAATGCTTAAGCATTCGGTCTGCATTCGGTCTAAATGCTATAGCACTCGATCTGCATTTAGTCTGAATGCTATAGCATTCGATCGGACTGCTATATAATTCATCATGAATAATGCATGAACATTCAACTTGGATTAATTTGTATTATTCAGACTGAATTTGACACATGTCTTGCTCTCAGTTGTCCTCACATTCTGCAATGAAAGATGAGTTTTTATTTGAACCCTCCCCTCTCTCTACGTATGCGTGCATTGTGTATGTGTGCACGTGCGTGCCCGTGCGTGTGCGTGTGCGTGTGTGTGCGTGCACAAAGTCGGGTTCAAACAAGAACAATTTTGAGAAAGTGAAAGTTCCAAGATCATAAATTATTGCACATGACATGCACGCTTAAGCATATAGTTGAACACATGCTGCTTCAGATCCCTAAAACCTTTGATTGTGTTCACCAAGTCACATGCGTTTCTTTTGGATGTTTTTAATCATATATCACTTAACATGCGTGTCTTTTATTACCACATATCATCTTGGAACTTCTCGTCTTCTCGTAAATAGGTCAACTTCTAGCATTATTCTTCCTCTATATGTATATCCAAACAATATCTATTCATTTGTTGAGGACACAATGAACATAGTAGCCTTATTTCTACTTTGTTTAAAACAAGCCTTTTAGGTCCTGATCGGTCCAAGAATGGTCCAAGTCCCCAACGCAATCAGGTCGAATATTGCCGCGTGACACGATTTTAGTGGTCTTCACGTTCACAACCGAAATTGAATTCACATTTGAACCTAACACACACACACAGGCACACACACATATATGTAGAGGAAAGTTCAAATGTGAACCACTTTTTTATTGTGAACGTGAGGACAGCCGAGAGCACGTCACGTGGCAATTTGAAACGTGATCGACTAAGCTTTATTCTTCATACCGAATAAAGCTATTATACAGACTGAATAAAGCTTTATGCATAGCTTTATGCAGTATGCATAAAGCTTAGTCGCACCCTGACCGCGGGCGACTTAGCGCGAGTTAGCTTTATTCAGTTTGCATAATACCTTTATTCAGACTAAATAAAGCTAATCCGCGGGAATTATGCAGACTGAATAAAGCTACGTCGCGCAAGTCGGTTTTCCATGTGGCGCGATTTTAGTGGTCCTCATGTTCACAATGAAAAAGCGGTACACATTTGAACCTGGCTAGGGAGGTTCATACAAGAACAACCCATTTTAAAGGAACAAATGAACCGAGTGTAAGCCACACATTATGTGGGACCCACCATTAATTAAATCATATGTGATTTAGTGGTGGGACCCACCAGAATCATATATGATTTAATAATGGGTGGGTCCCACATGGGCCCACATCATGTGTGATCCAAAATGGTTCATTTGTTCCTTTAAAATGGTTTTATTCTTGTTTGACCCTTTCTCTCTCTCTCTCTCTCTCTCCTCTCCATCTTATTATATATATATAATATATAGGTGAAAGTTCAAATGTGAACCACTTTTTGGTTGTGAACGTGAGGACAATCGAGAGCGCGACACGTGGCATCTTTGAGTGTGGTCCCCCTCTTTAATTCAATGCCCTCCCATGAATCGTGCCTAGTCATCCGCCGTGGACTTGACGTGGCGCCTAGTCATCCGCCACGTGTCGCGCTCTCGGTTGTCCTCACGTTCACAACCAAAAAGTGGTTCACATTTGAACCCACCCCTATATATATATATATATAGAGAGAGAGAGAGAGAGGATTTTCATTTGTGAACCAAAAAAAACGTGTGAACTTTGTAAACTCATATTAACCAATCAGATTTCAAGTTGATTCAAAAAATACACTCCTACAATCATGGGTGGTTAATCAAGATATGAAATAAGTTTCTATCGAGTAAATATAGACCATAGAACAAAGATCTGGACGGATAGGATGAAGTTCATACACATTTATTGGTTCACAAATGAAAATCCCTCTATGTGTGTGTGTGCGTACGCGCGCATAGAAAATGAAAAATACAAAAAATTTATTGACACCGGGAGGTCGGCCCTTAACCAGGAATGACCTTTATTTTTTAATGGACGAGTCTTTTTAGGACAATATAAAGCAAAAATTGCGTAAAAAACTTTAATTCATTTTTGTTCCTGTCCTTTTAAGAGGGAATGAAGTTCCTAGCATCTAAAAAAAAGTTGTACAAAATCAACTCAAAGTCTAAGAGATCGTTTAACAAACTCTTTCTAGGTAAGCATTTATCGACAAGCTAGAGATTCAATGTTCATTTATCTTATCATGTTATATCCTTGGCAATAAAAATTGATTGTTGGTAAACATCTTAAACCCGCTAAATGCTTACTGGATACAAGGAACCTTACCTAGTAAGAAACGAGGCAAGTAAATGACATCAGTAAACACTTGGCCGGTAAGAGTTCAGGATACAGGTGTTAAGTGACTTTTGACTTCGGCACGTTGATTAGATAAGTCTAAGATATGTACCTCTATAAACTATAGTAATATTCAATACTGTATTATTATCAGGGCGGCTTAACATTAAAAACAAACGGACAAACAAACAACATTCCGGCCCCACTAGGAAATTGGTTGTAGTGGCCAACCCCCCCCCCCCCTGCCTCTTAGCCATTTTCTCTCCCTCTCTATGCAAATAGCCTCCACCTCGATTAAATGTTGATGTTTCCATTAAATTTAATTGACTCACCAAAAATACCTATGAACCCACATCCAATCAGTTAAATCTAGAACTTGTTTAACGAGTCCGTTAAAATCTCAATGGATCCATTAAATATAAGGGACCCGTGAAAATACCCATAAATTCAATGGGCTTATTAAATAACTTCTAAATTTTACCAAAGGGGGATATGGGTTCAAAGGTATTTTTCGTGAGTGTGTTAAATTTAAAGCATGCATCGAAATTTGAAAGGAGGTAGTGGCTATTCGCAAGAAGGGAAGAAAACGGTTAGGGGGCAAAGAAGGGGGTTGGGTTTGGCCACGGGGGCCAATTTCCCTTCTCCACTTCCATAGTCAACAACAACCATACTTACTACCTTATTTCAATAATTATCGATCCTTCCAGAATCTGGATCATCAACCTCGATAGGAAGGGGCCGTTTCAACCTTTTCAAATTATATAAGAAGTTCTGCTAAGAAAATAATTGAAGCTTACCAGCAAAAGGAGATACCGGAGGCGTAGATGCTGCCGGAGATGCAGGCGGCGTTTCGCCCAGGCTTCTCTCGGGTTTTACGATCATAATACTCCGTGTTACTTTGACGGAAGGACTCTCTACTGCAGTGTTCCCAACCGCTTCCAATTCTATATATGATCAGAAACCAAATGATTAATTGAATAAGAGGCGGCTAGGCGATAATCGTCAAATGAGATGTGATCGAGCAGATCAACGATCATTCATTCTTGGGAGGGACAGTGGATAGCATCCCTGTCTACCAGGTTAGATTTACGGGTGAGAATGCAGCAACACCCTGACCATAGGTCGGCTTTCGGGTCAGTTATGGTTGTCAAGGATTAGTCGTATGGATCTCGGGTAACTTGTCTACTTTGTGTTGGGACGGATGCGTGAGTTATTTTGATAAAACATTTGGCACTACTTGTTGAGTAAAGTTGATAAACTATTTTATGGTGAAAATTAATAGGTAATTATAAAAGTATGTCTGGCCCATTGACGGCATCCATGTTATTGGGTCTGCCACATGGTAGTATCTTCAATTGGGTTGAATGGTGATCGACAGGATTAGTCAGGTGTCCTTGGATCCCAGAACGTTTACTTCGGGTTCAAATAATTGCATACCTTTGTCTAAAGTCGGTGATCGGAAACCAAGATTAGAGTGTTTTCGCAGCTTTCCGAGTCCTTTCTCCGGCGGTGGTCCTGCGAGGGTGTCGTCCCAGAGCTTGGCGAGTAAGCTCATGGCGAGCAAAGCGGACGTTTAGATGATGTATAACAATACTCTATATAAAAACGCACCATACATAGAGGATGAAGAAGGCCAAATAGGAGAACAAGGGAAATATAAGTAGGCCCAAACATAAACAAACAATAGGCGTCGATCGTAAATCTCACGAAGAATGGACGGTGGATATCTGAACACGTAGATAAGCTCAATGGTGACGTAGCAAAGATGAGATTAGATTGCCACGTGTGGAGGTTAGTGGGTCCCTTCACGTGATGACGCTGTTTTCCGAGTATGGTTAAGAAACGCCCATAATTATTGCCCCATTTCTAGAATTAAATAATTCACTATATTTTTGGATTGTTATAATCATCTAATTTAGGTTCACACTAAACTACCTTGCTATAAATATATCTAAAACTGGCGTTTTCATCATCCAATCCTATACGAAATAGTAAATACCAAAATTGACATCAATTTATATAAAGTTTCATTTTATAAGCAATAACATATATATAAAGGGTATTGAGAAAAAAAAATTCTAAAAATTACATGACAACTAAATAAAACGGTTCTGTTGATCGAAAAGAAAAAGAGCTCTCTAAATCCAAAGACAGCGGAGTTCATTCCGACTAGAGAATTGGGTCTCTGACTTCACTTTTGATGATAACTCAAACTAGCTCACTTTTATCCATTGAAAAAGGATTAGATAAAATAGATTGAAAAAGACATGTCTTTTTCCAAACAAGAACCAAAGCTTCTAGAGACCGAAAACAAGGAAATAAATTTGAAAAAAGAATCGACAATTCTGAAGTTTTCAAAGAGAGTTTTGAAGGAAAAATATTTTAGAACTTCAAAATGCATTAGAAGAGAAGGATAAAAAGCTCAAAGCTTCTCAAAGCAATAGACTTAACTCTATAGCACTTCTTTAATATTTTCAGAAAAAAAAAAAAAAAAAAAAGACTTCTTGCATCAGAAGTTCTATAACAAGAGTTATTACTACAAGAAAATATAAGAACGCACAAGTTGTGCAAGAAAATATCAACTCTCAATTTGATACTCGAGGATTAGGTTCCAGTAACATGGGTCCCTACAATGCAAATAAAAAGACATATTTGTCCATTGTTTTCAGTATCGGGAAAATACGAAAACTGGTCTCTCCGTTGATTCATGAATCTTCTTCATTCTAGAAGAGGAAAACTCAAATGGTACAATTGGAAAGAAGATTTCAAGGATAGAAAATGATTTTTCAAATAAGGATCCAAACCAAAAGCAAAATGTTCAAGTCTTTAAATTTGATGTCCAAGAAGTTCACAACTCAACAAACTTTATATCTAGTATCTCTACTTATAAGGAACGAAGTTCACTAAATCCACAGAGGCAGCAGAGTTCATTCCCATAAACCAGAAGACCTAAAGAAAAGCATAAAAGCCTAATAAAGGACCCATTATGAAATGGGTACCTAAAAATCTCTAATTGGTTTTGTAGAAACTAAGTTTGCACACATGGTTAGGGTGTTCATCGAGTCGAATTTCGGGTTTCTCGAATTCTTCGAATCAGGTTATTCAAATTTGAAATTTTTTTAGGTAAATTCGAAACTCGATTCGAATTGAAATGAAACATGTAAAAACCGACTCGAATTCGCATTGTCGAATTCGAATCGAATTCGAGTCGAATTCGGGTTTATCCAAATTCAGTTGAAAAAAATACTCTACTACAAAATCAGGGGATAAAAACTAATAATTTGATCCAAAAAAGGGATGAACATCCGCATTAGATTTAGCCATTCACTCAAATTGAGTATCTCATTCAAATATTAATATTACAAATTATCAATTAACAATTAACAATGACAAGCATCCAAAATTCCATATAACAACAACAAAATATCATATAACAAACTTTAGATAACCCAAAAAACCTCTGCAATGTAGATAGTCAACAAAAACCAAAACAAAAAAATTCCCACAATGTGGATAACTAGAAATCATAAAGCTTGAAATTTATATATCTATATATAATCTTATGTGTATATATACACTCCAATTTCGAGTCGGATTTCGAATATTTTTATAAATTCAAAATTCGATTCGAAACCAATGTAAACTTTCGAATCGAGTCCAAAACCGATTTGAAAACCAAACAAACCGATTTGTATTAGATTATTCGAGTTTGAGTCGGTTCGAATTTCGGTTTTTACGAATAGCATTCAAATACTGAACACCCCTACACATGGTATCTAGATTTTGGATGCTTGAGGAACATGACTGCAAACAAAGGTCTGTAACCTTTGTCATGCTACTCTTTATCTTTCTTTTTTGGTTATTTTTCACCAATGTTTTTGATCAAATAATGGACAAGCTAGGATTTATTTAGGAATGGATACTATTTAGGTATGATTAGTTTTTAGTTAAGAAATAGCCAAAATGATGCTGGACTCACCCGGTTCAGTACCGGTATTTTCAAGATATTCATGATACCGAACACCGAAACCTGAAATTGAAGAATTATAGCGATCGAATGCCAAGCAAAATACGAGAATTCAACATCGGTTTGGTATGGAATCAGATCAAGAAGCTCATACCTATTAAAAGGTGAGAACAGTTAAAGGAATCGTCTATTTGTGGCAATTTACCTAAAAACTACATACTCATTTTCTATCTAATATTGCGTCTCTTTCGTATTGAAGCACAAATATTACAAAAATAGCCCTCCATCACAGCTAACATCACCATTACGTTTACACTTGTGGGTTTCTTGTGATTGCTTTTACATTGTCATGGCATTATTTGCATTCCATGTTAAATTACAAGCTAAACAAAACCATAATCAAACTAAACAAACCGAATATATCCCAATTTAAAGGTGGGGTTATTTACCAAATTCCGGAGAGAAAGAACAAGTGTGGTATTTCTTTGAAGAAACTCCCTCCATATGCAAAATACAATTTTTCATGTAAGATCGATGCTATGAAACACAATCATGAAAAATCTACAAAAGGAATAATTAAACATCCAAACATTGGATTAATGATAACGAATAGAGATTTCCATTTAGTCTTTGTGAGAGTAGGAATCAGCAGGGGGAGGAACTTGGCATAGCGTTCTGACTTTGCGCCTGATTTGTGGTCGTAGTACTCAACAACCGCAGCTCCAGCTAATGCTGCCAAGGTAAGAGCCTGTGCATGCAACCTAGTAAATCAAGACAAGCAACCTCAAGTTACAACCAAAACCATAGAAAGAAATATTTGTAAATGAATTGTATAAACATGAAATCAAAAACGATATTACAAGCAACTAAGCAAATTTTCAATAACACCAATGGAGCACAAAAAGACATGCTCATCGTACTCCATGGTTCATGCATATTAATAAGTTGGCCACCAAGGCTTAGCATGGTTGGTATTAACCTTACTCCGGAAAAAGAAAAAGGTTGTGGCGTACTGGTTAAGGCTTGTGGGGGAAGTGGCTAGTTAACCCTTCTACCCCAGGTTCGAATCCAGGCGCTTCCAGATTGTGGCCACTGGGGATTAACTCAGGGCAGCATGCTTTAGCTGTCGGTAAACCTTGCCGGGATTAGTAGGGGCAAAGCCTCGATACCCTTCAAAAAAAATTACAGAAACTATAATCCTCAGGTCTTCCACTGCTTTGGCGGATTGGTTATCACTCAGGGGGTTCATAGCGCCCTAACCGAGTTCGAGCCTTCCCGTGCGCATGCCTGGGGACATTTAAGTGGGACCATGTTTAGCCCCCAAAATTGCTGGGGATTAGTCGGGCTTTGGCCCAGACACCCTTCCAAAAAAAAACTATAATCCTCAAGATGGAATAAAGGTTATATCATGACCAATTCTGTTGGTTATACAACTCCTGAATGATAAAGACTCAACTTCTACATCAGCCATATACAAATCGTTATCCAAAAAAGCACCAAATTTCTCCTGTATATGAATTTGGATGCAATCAAAAATTTCACCGGCATCATAGAAAGATGGTTTATACACCACTAAAAAGAATGTGGAGTTGCAGTGATAGTCCAAGTCTCTAACTAGAAAGAAGGCTCTAAAAGTGACGTAATTTGAGGATTAAACATGAGAGCAATGTGTAAAGAATCTGGCGTTATTAAAAGGATTTTTCCCAATTATAAACCATCCAATTTAACCTTCACATGTAATAGCATCATCATCGTTTCTTCTAATGCTCCACTGTACTTGAGAATATAAGAAATATCTAAGAGGTCCGGCAATATCATCTTCTTCTATGCAGTGAAGAAAACAAGAAATGACATTGAGATTCTTCTATGTTCTTCCATCCTTCATTCAATTGTTTCTTAGGTAACTTGTATATGTGGCTGTGAGGGAAAACGAAGTTATCCATCGACATTTCTGACTCGAGTGTTGGACTGAATATTCATTTTAAATCAAGGATTGACCTCTGGATTCAGCTTGGCAAAGGCCTTTTGAATTTATTTTGTAGATCATCTTTCATTCCATGATCATGTTTATCTACCATCTAAATCTGTACAAGTAAGAAATTTGACAAATATTTTGCTTCTAATTCATTGAAGGCAGCTACACTACAATTCATTGTAGAGCAGCTACACTAGGAAGATATTGATAATAAACCTTTTAGTTGAACCTTCTTTTCCTACTATTTTCCTCTTCCAAGTTTTTATACGTGCTTGCCTCTGTTCTTACATAATTTCTCTTATCAACTAGTATGTTACTTTCTTTATTTCTCTTCCAACCTTTCTATGTGCTTGACTCAATTCTTACTTGGTGTCTCTTGCTGACTAGTATGACTAGTATGGTTCCAATGTATATGATAAAACTCTGTATTCTTGTGATTAGCTGTTAAAGATGCAAGTGAGAAGAAACTTTGGTGGACGTGTTATTTTGGCTGTTGATAACCCTGCCCGGGGAAATTATAGGTTGGTTTCTAGTGTCTCATGTGCTCTGCATCAAATGAGGATGAGGAATAATAATACTATATTCTTCTAGCACAGCCTCAGAAAGAATCCCTATCTCTTCTTGCACCTGGAAAGAGTGTAACTGGAGGACCACCAATAAATAACAAAGGGTGAATCACCTTAAGCAGTTGATAATAGCTATGGCCATTATACAAATGTATTTCCAGTACATATTCCAGATTCTGAGTCGATTGTTCAGATACATCCACCTTTATTTAGATAACAAGAATGGAAATCCCCATCTAGGATTGCAGACATTCTTAAGACCACCAATTGAAATTCTAGAAAATCAAATTAATTCAAACTCTCATCAAGCAGGATATATGCAACCTAGTCAATTGAAGAACCCCCAGGAGCAATCTTACTCTCGTATTCCTAATGTTTCTTAAAGTGGAGTGAAATGTGGATCATACCCAGATCACATGGCTGTTGGCCCTGATTATTTTATTTCATGCAATAATAGCATCACTAGCTACCAAGGCCATCATCCACAGTCAGTAAGACCCGGTAATCCCCTCATGAAATTTCTTTCCACCATCTTTGTCCTCCCAGGCCTGATGGATACAGCACTACTTCTGACATATGTTCCTGAGATTGGTAACCAAAAACTTTTCTTATAGCTCTCTCTCTGGCAGAGAACATAATCCTCCAATGATTCAACCACAAAGCACACAACTGAAACCAAATTCCATCGACTCGGCAACTCATGCATGCTCATACTGGTCCACAAAAGGATATAGCATGCCACATAAGTCTCCGTTTTACAAGGATACTCTGAACAAATATCCGGCTGCTGATCCAGACTCCATAATTCCAACCAACATATTCTTCCACATTGGACAAAGCAAGTGTTACTGCTACTGGTTGCAGTGTGTGGGCACACCAGGATGCCAAAAACCTTCAGCATATGTGCAAGGCCTTATAGGGGTGGTTTTACTTTCCTTGAGCAGACTGAAAAATGAAAAGAAGCAAACATATCTAATTGCATTCTCAAGCAACACATATTGATGTTAAAGGCCCTATACGGTGCTGTCAAGCAGCAACTAGTGGTGAAACAGAACTTGCGGGTAAGAATGACGACTTATAGAAGTGCGTGAACCCTATTGGCTATAATACTCAAAAGCATCATGGGATGAACTCCATAAAATACCACACCAGCTCCTACAGGATGTTCCAGAATAGCCGGTTCCTAATGCAGTTGGCTGTAAGTAGCTCGAAAATACTGATTTTTCGAACCTGTTCTGTAGCCACTCGAATCTATGTTCTGTTTGTACAAATGTTGTAGAAAATAGATTAGAGCTCCAAATTATGTGAGTCCAGTTGCTATGAAATCCTAAGAGGTATATCTACAACTTTCAATATGACAAGAAAGTCTAGTTCAGTATCCAAGTATGAGAACTGTTAGCTATTGTTTGAAATTGTAGAAATTGGATTTTAGCAAATGTTGTTTATGTTCCTAAGAATTGTGTTATATGTTTAGTAAGTGTCTAGTGGTATTTAAACATGTTTGGAGGTCCCTATGTTCTATTAGAATGTAAGAGCTTGTAGAAACTTGAAATTCATGAAAATTGTTACCGAAAATCGTCTAAATACATTATACTAAAAGTGTAGGTAGCCAGAAGGAGAGAATCGTTCATAAGCCTTGATTCTCTTGTGATCATTTCTAAAAAGCCCTCAAGGTACGAATATCTAATTCGTTTCATACGTAGGTAATCAATTGTGGTGATTATCCATTCCGTAAATTCTTGATCATGACATACACCCACAAAAGTGGATGGAATACTTTTGTGTTTATATGTGTTCTGTTTGATAATTTTGAGTACTTGAGAACTTCGACTCGTGACCAGTATGTCTAAAGATCCTTTCCGATTATGTGATTTGTAAACCTTAATGAGTGTATTAAACTTGTTATTTAAAGTTTATTCCTTAGACTTGATTATTTGAGTTAGGCTTAATAATCAGGCCAAAGATGTTGAAATGCCTCCATGACAGCTAAAATAGTCATAGCGTTCTCATAAGAACTAAAATAGTCATGGCCTTAGTGAGCCTCGTGAATACGCCAAGCCTCAACTTTAAATAAATAAATAAAATAAAATAAAAAAACCAAGACTTTGAGCCTCAAATCCTAGGCACACTTTTAACAACTATGCATTCAATATCCATCTGATTAAGAACCCAAAGACTGTGCTTGGTTCATTTTAGGGAATGGGAATGGGAATGAAAATGGGAATGCAGGAGAATGGGAATGAAAACAAGCATTGTATTGATGCTGCTTGGTTAACCCACTATAATCAATGAAAAATTGTTTCATATTACAAAAATATTTTTCTCCACTTTGAAAATACAATAGATGTTCCATTTAACATCAAAAGATGGAATGATATATGGAAAAAAGAACTGGGTAGAAAGAAAATTTTTCATTCCCCCCAATTTTGTCAGGAATGTAAATTAATGAATCTGCAGGAATCATTCCATTATATAATATCAGACCAAGCAGCAGTTTTCATTACCATTCCCATTCCTTACCCTGCAATACCCCCAACCAAGCACCCCCTTAAAAATGATATAACATGCTCAATAAGGGATGAGTTCTAATATCCTAAGTGTAGTAACCTAATTAGGGATAAAGACGAAGATAAATTTCCTATTCAACTGAAAATTGATTTCAATTGCAGAACCACAAGATAAACAAAGCAAGGGACTAAATGGCTATCACAAATCCTATTTTAATTCAAATTCTGATTCATAAATCAGTTTAGAATGAAAATTTTCCAACCTAGGTAAGCCAATCTCCATCTGGTTAAGCAGCAGAAAACTAATATGAAATAGATTTAATTGTAAAACCATAATTTCAGCAAAGTAAAGCAGATCAAATCAAAATCACAAAATCCTATTGCTATTAGCTTCTCATTTCAAAATCAATGCTCCAAGTAATTTGTAAGATGGAAATCACCACACATAGTAGTAATCCTCTAATGTATAATTCATTACCAACTTAGAAGCGTATAAAAAATTAGGGCAGAATTAATAAGAAAGTATGTAATAGAACTAAAAAATTAAGGATTAAGGAATGATAGATACCTTGCATGAATGATCCTAACGCTGGTTTTCATGCCAGGTTGAGACCAATTGTAAGCGATGGATCCAGCAATACCACTCAACCATAAAGTCCCTATAATATCCCCAATATCGAAAACAATAATCAAATCTACAATAAGAATGAAAAGAAGAATACAAAAATTAGATAATAATGAAAAGATTGAAATTACCAACAGCGCGAAGCTTATGCTCAACGATCCATTCGCGCATGCTTTGAAAACTGGACTTATTATTAGGGTTGGAATTCGACATGATTGCTAAAAGATTGTAAAGATGGAGGAGAAGAGTTGGAGATGGTGAGAAAGAAGGTTTGGGGGTATTCGTAAACAGAGGAAATCAATCGTAAAGAGAAACACAAAACGAGTTTGGTATCTCCAACAAAACGGTGGGCGGGCAGGGGCAGCCAGCCAGATTATAGAATCTGTAAACTACATTTTTGGTCCTTGTGCTTTACACCTAACTAAGGTAGTGTTTGTTTTTCTTCAACAGCGCTTCAGAGCCTCTTTTTGCTTTCCCCCGCAGCACACGCGCAGCACTTTCTTGGCGCAGCTTGTTTTTTTTTTTTCCCCGCAGCACTTCCAAGTGCTGTCCGTGTGCTTCTTGGCGCAGCACTGGCCCAAGTGCTTTTTCCCCACAGCACTTCCAATTCCTTTGCTTCCCATCTATTTTTTTTATATACATTTTTTTATATACATTTTTTTTAACATATACATTTTTTATACATTTTTATCTATTTTTTTAACATCTATTTTTTTTTTACATTTTTATCTTTCCCCACATCTATTTTTTTTATACATATTTATCTATTTTTTTATACATTTTTTTATACATTCTTTGTTGACTTTATTAAAAAAATTGTTAACCTGATTAAAAAATAAATTATATAAATTACATTTTTTGTGTCTGCAGATGTAAAAAACAAACAGTCTTTCCCACAGCAGTCTACAGAGGTTGGGACCACCTCTTCTGCCACAAAGGTCTGCAGATGTGGTCCGCAGCACACAGCACTTTTACCTCTTCAAAAACAAACGCCACCTAAGAAAACATTGAGAAAATTATTTTTGTAGCCATTTAAAAATACACAAATTCAGTTTTAGCCAATCTCTTTCGAGTTTTCGCGAAATAGCTCACAAAGTCGCCGGAGGCGACTCCCTATTTTCCGGCCAAAAACGCCGTTTCCGGCGAGTTTTCTTGTCGACGGTGGGCAAGTCGCCCCAAGAAGAGTCGCCGGAGGCGACTTCCTCATATTTTCATAAAACCCCCTCTACTTCAAGTTTGGAAGACATGTCAAAAACGGTCCCTGCACTAAGTCGCCCCGGCTGAAGTCGTCGGAGGCGACTTTGACCTGGTTTGACCGACACGTGTCGGCTCCTGGTGCCACCAGATGAAACCCTACCTCTCCAACTCTTTCAATTCAGCTTTCTCCATCTTTTAAAACCTCACCCTCTCACTCTCTTTTCCCTATCTCTTTCACTCTCTTTCACTATATCTCTTTCACTATATCTCTTTCACTCTCCTTTCTATCTTCTCTCAACTCTCTATTTTTTTGGTATGCCTTCTTCTTCAAACCCACCTCAAGGTTCTCAAATAATGCCAAGAAGGGTTAGAGAAACGCTGGAAAAGACTATCGAGGAGATGGATGAGCTAGAAGCACGCAAGCAGCTACTAAAGACGCAGAAACGGGATCTCCAGAAAATCATTGATGAGAAGAATGCGCTGATAAGGTCGACGAGGAACGACGTTCGAGCGGAACAAGGCAAAGTGGATCTCATAGACACTGAGTTCCCCATGATTGAGGAAAAGCTCAAAGACAAGTTCATATTGGTTGCGCACCTTAAGGGAATGCATCCGGAGGATAATTAGGAAACTATTATGTATTTCCTCCAAGTTATTTGCTGCATTTTCTTTTATGATGTGTTTGTGTTTTATTTGTGTATCAGTTGTTTGAAAACCCGGTTTTTTATGTTGTAGTTTATTTTGTTTGTGTTAAATGTTTGTGGTTTTTTTTAATGTGTTAAATGTAGTTTTTTAACGTCTTGAATGTTAACTTTAATGTGTAGATTATTTAACGTTTAAATTATATTAGGTACATACATAATAAATTATAAATAATTTTAGAAAAAAAAACATATAATGTTGATATTTCTTTAAAGAAAAAATATCAGTAATAAAATCATAGAAAATAAACATAAAATATTGAGATATGATGTGTCACACTTTAGTATTTAGAATGCAAAATTATTTGGCGTGAAAAACTAAATAGATATGTTTTATTAATGCAACGAAACTGCTCTAAAAGGCTACACACTTAGCTAATTAAACTGGAAATCTTGGTAAAGACCATCGCTTCTGATAGTTCCGTGTGGCTCTAGCATGGATCGTTGACTGCTTCCGCTAGACGCTGGAAACAATGGACATGTATCACTCTTATGTCCGTGATCGCCATACCTAGGGCACCTCCTTAGGGAACTACCTTCACCACGAGATGGGCGACGAGCATTGACATTCGGTCTTCCGACCCGTCTCTTTTTATTATCGGTGGACGAACGGATTGAAGAGGGGTGTCGGGAAACTGCCACGTTTCAGGAGGACCGACAGGTTTAATTACCCCAATATATGTTGCCTTGAAATAAGGCACATCAACCAAAGAGTACACATCCCGTAATTTAGTCTTTGTTGCCACAGCGATGGCATGACCGCAAGGCAAACCGGACAACTGCCATTGTCGACATTCACAACTCTTTTGATGCATGTCCACGTTTGCGTTCCTGCCACCGTCGTGTACCTCCCATACGTTGTAGCCAATCCCGCGAACAGTCCATGTAACGGACTTTCCAACCCTCTTCCAGAGCTTATTTTGAGCCCATTCGGTAAGTGGGTGATCCAAGCTATCTAGAAAATAAATAAATAACATACGAATATATAAAAGGGTATACAAAAATAACAAACATAAAACATCTTTATTACTTTGACCTTCATGGCAGATGAATTATTGTAAGGATCACGTGAAGAGTTGTACCAACGTCTTAATGACTCTTGCTTTTTACAGTATGAATTATTGAAAGGTGGATGATTTATTTAATTTTACACTGTAGATAACAGAAAACTCACACAAGACATTGAAAGTGAAAGACATTGAAAGTTAAAGACATTGAAAGTTAAAGACACTTCTACAACATCCACCTCGCACACACATATGACACCTAGTCCCAACCGATATCTTTTTATGCTTTATATTCACGTGAAAATGTACGAGAGTTACTGTTTGTTCACAAGAAACATGTCAATATGTACGATTTTATACTGTTTGTGTCTGGTAACTTTATTTAATTTAAACAAGACATTGAAAGGTGGATGATTTGTTTAATTAAAAGTCGTACAAGACATTGAAATTTAAAGACATTGAAATTTAAAGACAACTAGAACAGATAACTCATACACATGCACATATCACACCTAATCCACCTCAATATTATTTAAAGACTCATGATGTCAAAAGTAAGCACTCCAGTTGGTGGATCAATCACAATAGTGGCCACCAACCAATAATCGGGGTTCATGTTGTGCTCGTATAGTATACCCTCAAAATCACCTTCACGATAAGACGGTCAGAAGGAGATCCAGGTGATGCCTCAAATCCTACGGCTATGTCCATAGGATAGCTGATGCCTTTAACCCTTATCACACACTTAGTTTGATTGTGCAAACCCCAGTCTTACAAAATCCTCATCAATTTGCTGAAAAAATTATAACGAAATAAATTATAAAGTAATTACATCTACTAATATTTACTTAATTGAAAAAATAAAACTTACCCAACGGCCATGGTCCATTACAAAGTCATCAAACTTAGTCATAAATGAACGACGACGAACTGGTGATGCTGATGATGCCGATGATCCCGATGATCCCGATGCTGCCATTTTTTCCCTTAGGAAGTAATCAAAAGAGATGAAGTATTGAAGAGTTGTGAGTTTTTGGTTAATGAGTTATCCCTATTTATAATTCAATATTGGGTCTTAAAAGAATGCTGAAACGTCTGTAAAAGGCTGATTCACAAAGGCTTTTTCAGTCGAATCATTAATGCCTGTAAAAGGCTGAAAAGTAAAAGATGATTGACGCTTCTGCATAAGGCTGAAAAGAAAAAGGCCACAATATTTACTCACTTGGTTGAAACGTCTGTATAAGGCTGAAACGTCTGTAAAAGGCTGAAACGTCTGTGATGATTGACGCTTCTGCATAAGGTTGAAGGGTGTAGTACACTATTGCTTTTATCTTTTACCTGGATTTGCAATCAACCCATGTGACTACTTCTGAATTATTTTATCAACAAGTAAGTCACATGGGTTACACTTGATGATTCATGGTCTGATATTTCTTATAAATAGGAAGTGTCTCATTAACCGAAACCACACAACTTGAGAAATCTGCAAAACATACATCCTACTTCAAACTGCAAATGGCTTCTTCGTCAACTAACCCCCTTACTTCACAGTTCATAATGAAAGAGATTGGACTGACATTGGCATTTTGGTAAGCTTTTTCAACAACTTCATAGTTCACCTTATTTCACATTATAGTTCAGTTTATTTCACATTTGCTAAATCTGCAAAACTTTTTCAGCATATTCTTTTACCCTTTGTGAATATGTGGAACTTGAACAATCACAAGAAGTGTCTAATAAGGTTTGGAAGATGGGGCCATCCTATGGACCTGATTCTTATGCCAAGTGGATGTTTCTGCATGTGCGGCGAGTTTCGCCTCATGTTTATCCAACACAAGCTACAAGATGCCTCTTGGTTGAAGTTCAAGCTTGTTCAAGATCGACCTACTACTGGGATGGCTAGTTTGTATGATGTTATTTTTGAGGTGGAGGAGGTGTGATATGTTTGTACCAGTTTTATGGTGTAGTTGTGTAATTTCATGCTTTCAATTAAATCACCCCCTAGCAGGGGTTGGTATTTACTTGCTGTTATTTAATTTAATTTAAATGAAATCATCCCCTTAGCAGGGGTTGGTATTTACTTTGCTTTGGTGTCTTTGGATGGTGTTAACGAAAGAGACTGATTTAGTCAAAGAATATTGTTTTTAAATTTATAACGTATTTAATGAATTTTAAGGGACTAAAACTATAAATGAAGAATAGACGTGCGTGAGGCCTGTATTTGAAGTCGAGCCTATCCAGTTTGTTGTAGTAGATCTCAACATCTAATTTGTTGTAGTTTGGTGTCTCTGTTATTGTTGTTGTTGTTATTGTTTATTTAACTTTAGTGTATCGACTATGTTATCATGCTTTCGATGAAATCAATTAAGTTTTATGTCGTTTTGATATGAATGCGTCACTAATTCAGTAACAAATTAGATGTTCTACTAAATTAAAGTTTACTACCAACAAACATAACATAGACATACACAGAAAGTTTAATAATATCCACTAAGCTAAACATTCCAAACAAGTCTACTTTTGGGTTTCTTCCTTAACCCACCAAGTACCTTCTTAACACTATTTGTAAACTTACTACCCGACGTCCATGGATCTTTGGTCTTATCCCCCGGCTTCCTTACCCGTTGATGTCGCGGAGTGTTTTCTACCACCGTCTTCCCCCGGTTCTGTATTTCGGGCTGAGTGTCAGATTCAGTCTGATACGCTTCCGACTCCTCATCCGCCTCCGACTCCGCCTCATGCTCCATCTCCGTGTCAACAGCAGCACGCTCAGTATACGTGGTGGCCGGTGGCGGTACAACGGTGTCAACGGCAGCACCGTATGATGACCCTCCAGCAACGTATGAAGAGCCTCGGCACCGTATGACGACCCTCCAGCACCGTATGACGACCCTCCAGCACCGGACATACCACCATAGGCCTGGCCGAAGGCGCTAAATGCTGAGCCTGATCCAGTAATAAGGTCTGCATACGAGCCCCATGCAGGATCCAGAGACTCAGTACCAGAAAATGCAGCCTGCGAAATGACATTCATAATTACTAAACAACGTAGCGGGTATTAGATGCATACAAATTAAATAACACTTACAGCTTGCGTGTTCGGGGTCGGTATAAAGAATGAAGCCCCAGACATGCCGTGAGCGGGAGGTGTAAAGCATGTCGGCCCAGTCATGCCGAAGGTCGAACTCTGGCCCTACAAACATCATATAAAGCTTATTAAGCAGGATCTCAAACTTATTAAGCGCAAGCGCAACAATAGGTATCAAAGATGCTTACAAATTGTGCGTACGCGGCTGTGTATACCCGAAGGACGAACTCATGCCCCCGCCCATGTGAAAAGACTGTCTCGCATCCTCCTAAACAATCATATAGTGTTTATTTTAAAAAAAACCATTTAAATAATACATTTTTTTAACGTTTAATTTGGATAAAAGACATTGATTAAAAAAAATATTATAAAAAAGATTCATATAGCGTTGATTTAAAACATCCATATAAACGTTGATTTAAAAAAGATTCATATAGCGTATATTTAAATAATACATTATTATAGCATTTATTTAAATAATACATTATTATAGCATTATACATTATATAACTTACGAGAACTTTAATGGCTAACTTACCTGATTCGAGTACTGGACAGGCATGGAACCAGTATTACCGGTTGGACGGCTAGTAGAAACAGAATGTCGTCCAGACACCTAACCAATGTATGCACATGCTAACCATTAGACAAAACATGAACCGTTAATATTAACTTATAAGGTTAAACATTTACCCGCATTCGAGCTAACTCATCCTCAATATCTTTCACCCTTGTCATCAACCCATTATGTTCCTGTTCCACTCTGTTAAACCTCTCCCATCTGTCTACGTCCATAGGATCGTCCGCGACGGGGGCATCCTCATCATCACGTACCTGTAAAAGTCTGGGCCTCTTCGTGGCTTGTCGACTGACAATGTGCTGAAACCATTCCTGGCTCCGTATGTACCACCTCTGCTGCTGCTCGAACTCGTTTGCTACATGCCCCTCCCGTGGGATATATCGTGCCTCATAATATATAAAAAACATGTAATGTCAGCTTGAATTAATAAACTATACTGTGTAAACTAAACTAGGAAAGATCAACAAAAATCATAGTACCGGGAACTGAAGGAAGGTCAACCAATCATCCCTTTGCAACGTTCTCTTATTTTTCTTCTCCCAGCGCAAGCCCCTCAGATACGAATTATTAATAGCAAAATACGTCTCCGACCGCGGGAAGATCTCCAAAATCCAAATCTGCAATGATAAAAATAACTTTTAGATTTATTATGTTAAAGAAAAACAATCATATAGTGTTTATTTAAAAAAAACTCATTTAAATAATACATTTAAAAAAAAACATTATTATTATTAGAACTCATTTATTATAACGTTGATTTAGAAAAACATTATTATAGACACATTATTGATATAAACATTATTATCATTATAACATTCATTTAAACATTATTCATATAAACATTATTATTATTATAACGTTGATTTAAACATTATTCATATAAACATTATTATTATTATAACGTTGACTTAAAAAAAGATTTATATAAAGAATGATAAATATATTACCAAAAACGCGTGTTGAAAGCCGTATAGCGTCATTTTACTCGACTCATGTGCCAATCGCCTTTCAAAGGCGCCGTCCAAATGCTTGTATGTATGGGTCCAAATGTATGAAGCCCACGGAAATACGTTCCACGCTTCCAAGTATCTCGCAGCATTTAATAGTACGTTATCGACATACACTCTTTCTTGATGGCCAAAAAATACCTTCTCCACCATCAGAATGGAACATATACGAACTTTATCTTCGGTGTCTAAGTCCCTCATGTCGTTAAACAAAATAATCAAGTCCTCTAACCTCAACCGAAAGGGTCCCTCCCTAGGTTGTTGACCAATTACATGTGGAAATAATCTAGTAACCAAGGAATTCCCATCCGAATTGTATTGGGTCGGTAAGAGACCAAAAGGGAGTCCCGTTATAAGATTAAACTCTGGTCGGCCATAACGACGTGTGTATGGACCGACCCTAAAATATAAAGTCTCGGGGTCTCCATTTTGGACCTCAACCTGCTTTTGTAAAAATAAAACAACAGCCATCGGAGAGGCACGTAGTTTTTTTACATAGTCCAACCAATGACCAAACGGACCATCTCTAAACAACGCCTGTGCGTCGTCATCTAACCTAGATTTCATATCAGCTAAAAACGATAACGTACTCCTCAACGTTAGTTTGGGCCAATTGTAACCTCCCTATACAAATTTTAATAAATGATTGTCAATTATAAAATAAATATTCATATACATATAAACCTTAAAACCTACATCCAAAACTAATATAATTACACAACTAAAATTACAATTACAATTTTTTAACATTTAAAATTATAAACATCTCAAAACTAACGTCTAAAATTATATAGATAAAAATGAAGGAAATTTTTTTAACACTTTTTACGTCTAAATAAATATAAATCTTCACATATACATCTAGATCCAAAAATATCTAAAAACATACTTCTAAAATAATCTACATCTAAAAACTATTACAAATTTAGATAAATTACAATCATAATTTTTTTTTTACAATTTTTAACATGTACCACTATTAACCATTTACATAAATCCAAGTGATAAGTTATATACATTTTTAACCATAAAAATTTAACATCAAGTAATCTACATATATCCATAAAAAAATTTAACCAACTAAAAATTAAACACATCAAAATTTACATAAATCCGGATATTCATCATTTGTACTCATCTAATTCTACAGATCAAGAAAACATAAACATCAAGTAATCTACATATACATCAACTAAACATCTCAATTTTATACACATATACATCAAGAAAATATTTACATAAACATCTCAACTAAACATCTAAATTTTATACACATAAAAATTAACCTTTACAATCGTAAACATTCTAAGTTAAAGACATCTAGAAAACTTACAAATTGCATCGACATTGATGTTTGTCTTGTTGATGGTTTGTAACCCCTTTCGTTTGTGTTGATGGTGAACCGACAAAATCACGTGTTCAATTGCTTCAACGTCGTTGTTCAATTGGTCCCCACTTTGAAGTATAATAGAGATTAGAATGGTGTAGGAAATTAAAAGATGAGAGTTGATAGAGATAGTTGAGAGTTAGATGAGAAAGATAATTGATAAAGATAGATGAGAGTGAATGAGAAAGAGATAGATGAGAGTTTGAATGAGAAAGAGATAGATGAGAGGAAGTATTGAGAAAGAGATAGATGAAAGAGGGGGAGGTGGTGGTGTATGTTTTTTTGTCGGCTGAAAATTCAAAAAAGGGGGTAGGGTTTCTCTTGGTGTCTCCGCCGGCTGACACGTGTCGGTTAAAAAAGGTCAAAGTCACCTCCGGCGACTTATGCCGGGGCGACTTAGTCCAGGGCCATTCTTGACAAGTCTTCCAAAGTGGTACTACAGGGGGTGTTTGTGAAAGTTTGAAGAAGTCGCCTTTGGAGACTCTACGTGGGGCGACTTGGTCGCCGGCGGTGACAAACTCGCCGGAAACGGCGTTTTTTGGCCGGAAAATAGGGAGTCGCCTCCGGCGACTTAGTGGGCTATTTCGCGAAAACTCGAAAGAGATTGGCTAAAACTGAATTTGTGTATTTTTAAATGGCTACAAAAATAATTTTCTCGAAAACACTCCATAAACTTCATTAAATGTAATAATGGTCATTATGTTCGTTTTGCTTAACGTTGTTTATATTTATTCTACAGGTAGGGGGCATTTCATCCGTTTACCATTTTTCGTCTCCACCAATTAAATTAATATACATCATATATATATATATATAAACTATGAGGGGTTTTCAAGAGAAAACCATATTATTAGTGAAAACTTGAAAACTGATCTAAGCCTTTGATCTGAAAAAGGCATGATCGTCATTTGGTAATAAAAAAAATCGCAGTTTATTCATTATATGAATATTCATATTTCATATTCATGTTATGAATTTTCAGATATTCATCTTATGAATTTGAAAATTCACCAAAAGAAACATATAAACTCATTCACCAGATAATTATTTATATTCATCTTATCATATTCACCATATGAATATTTGTATTCACCATATCATATTCACCAAATGAATATTCATATTCATCATATGAATCTTCAGATTCACCAGATGAAAATCATATAAATTCATTCACCAAGTGAATATTCATATTCACCTTATTAATACAAAAAAAATGTCCATTACATTTATATTCACAAGTAAATAACAACTAAACAAACAAGCATACATACAACAATAGCTCTCATCCTCTCTTTCTGGCCACACCACCATTAAATCCGGCGACCTCACCACCACCACCACCACCACCGTTAAATCTAGCGACCTCACCACCACCACCATTAAATCCAACCACATCTTTCTGTGGTGTTAACTTATTTATAGGCTGAAAATTTAGAAGTTTTATAAATGCAAGCCTATTTCTCTCTTGTAATTCTTATTACTTTGTATTTCGGCTTAAAAACTTTAATGTAATGGGTTTGGGCTTAGGGTTGGTCATTGTTTTGAGTATAAATAGGAATGAACGTGTAAAGTGTAGTGCATCCTTCCAATTTTTAATTCGCAGCCGTACACTTTCTCTATTGTAACCATTGAAGATTGTATGAGAGTCGACTTCCATTAATCTTGTTTTGTGTTCTTAAATTTCCTTTGCATTTCAGTTGAATAATCTCTCTATCTTCATCTGTTTTTGTCTAAATCCTCAAGAAATCTGGTTCACTAGTGTCAACATGTGGCATTTCATCGAACACCTTCAGTGCATACATACAACCATAGCTCCCATATATCTCTCTCTTTCCGGCCACCACCACCATTAAATCCGGCGACCTCACAACCACCACCACCGTTAAATTCGGCGACCTCACCGTAGAAGCCACCGTAGAGCATAACACTAACAAGAAAAGGCATAACTTTTCTCTCAAAAACTAGTGAACACAAATAAACAAATAGCCATTTTCAAACAGGGGAATATCGATTAGAGGTCTTAATCATTCAAAAAACATGATTCCATTCCACACTATTACTTTAACCTAACAATAACATTATCCTGCTGCATTCAATCAAACCTAATCATGTTTTCAACTCCAGATTATTTCCATGATTCCACCATCAGTTTAACCCTAACATTATACTCCTGATCAATTCAATCAAAATCAAACCTAAATACATTGCACCAACAAAAACAATAATCAGGAAATCGATTAGGGAAAAGTGTATAGCAAATGCAAATTAACCTTCTTCTTTCTCCGTTCAACTTCATCTTCACATCTCCTGAGTGACAAACGACCGATGGTGGTGGTGTTAGAGGCGATGGTAGGTCGTGGTGGTGGCAACGACAATGGTGGTTGCGGCGGCGGTGCCGGCAGTGGTGGTAGACAGCGGTGCCGACGGAACCAGAACTAGAGAACATGAGATAGAGAGAGATCTGATTAGAAATAGACGATGGTGCCAGTGGTGGTGGTAACGGTGGTGCCGGCGGTGGTGGTAGCGGCAGCGGAACTCTTCGATTTGCAGATTCGGCGGTAGAGCACCAGATCTGGACGGAGTGACGAACACCAGATCTAGACGGACGACGGTGGTTACAGTGGACGGCGGTAGCGGAGATGGTGCTGACGGTAGTGGCGGCGACAGTGGCGGCGGTGGTGGTGGTGGCCGACGACGGCAAGGGATGGTTGGAGCCTGGAGTAGAGAAAGAAGATGAAGGAGAGGAAGAAGACGGATGAGCGGTAGATGATGCCAAAAAAGTGCAGTTGGTTTTTTATTGCTTAATTCTTAAGCAAAAGGTTAAAATGACAAAATGTCTAAAGTACCCATTTGGGGTTATAATCTAGTGTGGCACATTAAAAATGAAAGAAATGTTACCATGGTCCTTTATGTATTATCAACCATTGATTAAAATTTTTTAATGATGCTAGATTGGTCCTCAAGTTCACACAAATAAAATGGTTTTTATTTGATTAAGCCTCTATAAACTATATACATACATATATATATATATATATATAAATACAATCATTAGCTTTAGTAGCCTTTTCCAACTATAGCCTTCAGCTTACATATCCGTCCATCTTCATAATAGTGAAAGACACTCTAGCAAGATGTCATGCTTTGATACAAACTACTTTATACAGACCATGTGAGTGTTATGAGGCAAACGGGTGACACCCCAACGAGTGACAACACCTTCATAACTTTGGTAATTCCATTTATCGATCACTTCATCCTTCTAGATGGAGATGGAGATGGAGATGGTGGCTAAGATGGTTAGCAAAGATGATAGTAAGAAGAGACGAATGGGTTTTAAAGTTGCAACTGTTGTTAGTGGAAGAGGGAGATGAACATCAACGGTAGAATAAGATGGTTATTAAGATCGGTTTTGGGTTTAAATCGCCAAAGTTTAGAAAGGGGTGATGCTAGGGAGAAAACCGATGAAAATAATGTTAAATAAGAAACATTGATGAAAAAAAGGGGAAAGCAATATCAGGGGCGGAGCCATAATCTATATATATATATATAAAGCTGAATCATTCACCGCCACATGGCATCTTCTCCCTTCAGTACACCGCCACATGGCATATTCTCTATTCAGTTTGTGCCTTGCAGAATCATGTCAAGATGATGTGGCAGCCTAAAAATTGTTCAAAGATGACGTGTCATCTCTACATCTTTCTCTTCATAACCTCAATTTGTTAAATGTGTGCTTTTAATTGCTTTGGGGTTAGGGTTTATAGAATTTCAATAGACAATAAGTGAATTGATTTATATGTAAATGTGTATTTTAATAGCTTTGGGGGTTAGCGTTTATAGAATTTTAATTGACAATAACTGAATTGATTCATATCTTAGGTGCACATAAAGTTTTGGGGTTAAATATTTTGAATTTCATCGATATGTGTATCTATCTATCTATATTTTTATATATTTATATTACATTATATTGTATTATACTATATGTATAAAAGAAAGTACCATAATAATATACTATATGTATAAAAGAAAGAACCATAATAATATATTATATGTATAAAAGAAAGAACCATAATAATATACTATATGTATAAAAGAAAAAACCATAATAATATACTATATGTATAAAAGAAAGAACCATAATAATAAGGTCACATCCTCTAAGCATCCAAATCCCATTTTTCTTTTCTTTTTTCAATTTTTTCAATTTTTATTTATATAATCAATAGTAAATATTTATATTATATTATATATCTAAAAGAAAGAACCATCAATAATGAGGTGACATCCTCTAAACATCTAAATCCCATTTTTCTTTTTTTCTCAATTTTTGCATTTTTTTATTTATATAACCGATATAATTTTATATTTTTATTTACATAACAATTTAATATATATGTATAGAGTTCCATTCGGTTGTTAACCAAGCTTTTTGTGTTAACTTTGTGAACCACCTTCCAGCCAATCAGAATTCAGTATTTTATTTGGTTTAAAATTAATAGCAAAGGGTAATTTGGTACTTTGTTAGAGATATCAATCAATGATTGACTTGCCTTAATTATAGGAGTAATTTTCTCATCCAGTTTCTTTCCAAACTCTATCTAGATCTTTATCTCCTCTCTCTCTCTCTCTCTCTCTCTCAATCATCAGCATCATCTCCGATTTCATATAGCCGACCGTCGACAATCGTCATCGCACACTGCTCCAACTGCCGCCGCCGCTGTCGCCAGATACCGGGCGTCACCCATCGCTCCAACAACTGCCGTCGCCCATTGCTCCAACCACCGCCTTCACGCCGGCGATTTTGGCAAAGGATGTTGAATCGGCCGGCCGGTTTCTTGTTGATGCCGCTGGCCGGATTCTTCTTGCTTACCCACCGCGTCGACCGTCTATTCCACCACTACCCATCGCCACTGCGCTTCTCACCTGCTGCAACTGCCGCTGCTCAAAACGCCGGCGAGTACATGTGTTTTGCCGGCTTCTTCCTCCAACTACACCGCCGGCTGCACATGTGTTTTGCCGGCTTCTTCCTCCAAATACACCGCCAGCTGCACATGTGTTTTCTCGTCTGAACACATGTGTATCGCCAGCTTCCTCCACCGTCTACAACCCCCCTGCCGAAGTCCACATGTGTTTCGTCTGAACACTTCTGTGTACGATGCCGGAACACATGTGTATCACCGGCTTCTCCCACCGTCTAACATCATTGTTGCTGGAGAGCACATGTGTTTCGTCGAAATGTACCGGAGACCGTCGGAGTGCACTAGTATTAGGTCAGGATGCATAGGGTTTATGAATGTTGAATGTATTTTGTTTGAATTTTGAATTTAAATGTATTTTTTTTATTTAATTTAATCTAATGTGTTGTTCCCAAAATGCCCTTTGCATGTGTTTGTTACTTTTTAAAATTTGGAATTATTCAATTTTCCCTAATTATAGGGATTTAATCTTGACCGTAGATCAAAATAATCAATGGTTGTGATGGGTTAACACAGTTAACACAAAAAGCTTGGTTAACAACGGAATGGGACTCTATATGTATATATACTTATATACACACACATATAATATAGGTACACATTAGCAAAAGAGAAAATGATGCTATAATTTTCAGTTTTTTTCTAATTATTTGAGTATTTAATATAAAATATTATTTTCCCCTATTTGAAATTATGTTTTTCATTTTTGTATAAAATTTTGATATTGAGTGTAACCACCAACTCTTCATTTGCTTCTTTCATTACATGCTTTAAATTCACAATAAAAACCCATTAATTTCTCATTCAAAAAATAGATATTTAAGGAGATCGGATGGAAGAGAATTTTGTTGATCAAAGAAAATGTGGTGTTAGGTAGAACAAAACGCTTGATCAAAATATCTTGAACATATATTGTTCAAGGAATGTGATTTATTATTTTACAAATTTTTTCCCGTTTTGTTATGTTTCTTTTTTGTTACAAAATGATATATATTCATTACATTGAATCATATACATTCTATTTGTTGGTTTTTTTTTTGTAAAATGATATATATATTATATAAGTTTAGACTGAATTATAATATTCTTATTCTCTGATACTTTTGTGATTGTAAGATTTAAAGAAACTAAAGAGCTTATGTATCATGGTTGATACACATGATGTTATATAGAAGTACCATTGATAAAATTGTTATTGGAATTGAAGGAAGAACACCAACAATATATATATATATATATAGCTGAATCATTCACCGCCACATGGCATCTTCTCCCTTCAGTACACCGCCACATGGCATATTCTCTATTCAGTTTGTGCCTTGCAGAATCATGTCAAGATGATGTGGCAGCCTAAAAATTGTTCAAAGATGACGTGTCATCTCTGCATCTTTCTCTTCATAACCTCAATTTATTAAATATGTGATTTTAATTGCTTTGGGGGTTAAGGTTTAAGAATTTCAATAGACAATAAATGAATTGATTTATATGTAAATGTGTGTTTTAATAGCTTTGGGGGTTAGCGTTTATAGAATTTTAATTGACAATAACTGAATTGATTCATATCTTAGGTGCACATAAAGTTTTGAGGTTAAATATTTTGAATTTCATCGATATGTGTATCTATCTATCTATATTTTTATATATTTATATTACATTATATTGTATTTGTTAGTAATTATGTGCAGAGTTGACAAACCAAGTAATTACACATCCAATGTTACAAGACACTTGAGGGTCACACCTGTAAGGACCTATAAATCGAATAAGTCATATGAAACCCAGAAATGAGAGTTAAGATTTATAATAGTTAATTATAAATCAGTTGGGTAATTTCAGTCAGAAATCCCAAAGTTGGAGGGTTATTAATTAATTAAGTATATTGTATATTTATTTGATAAAATAAATATATAATAGTTAATTAATAGTTTTATATATATTAGATAAATATATATAGAGATAATTATCATAAGCAATAATAAGGAAACTGAATCTTATACAAACTGTATTTTTCCTCCATATAAATAAGCCTTATGGGTTTAAGGAAAAATCATAGAATCAACTCATAAATCAGTTTCCAGTTTTCTCTCTCTCCCTCTTTTCTCTCCAACTGCCGCCGGCCTCACTCCCCGCGCAAAACCAGTTCGGTTTCTCAGATTTCGGGTTTCAGTTCTGCTAGAGGAACAATTCGTAGGTCGTTTACGGGTGGATCAATTCTCAAGCGATCCAGGTAAACCATCGAAACTGTTAGAATTAATTAAACTAATTGATTAAGATCTATAAGCTAGTTTAGGGTTTTTAGCTTAAACGCTTCCGCATAAGATCAAACAGTGTGTTTTGATCATAATAGGTCTTTTACCAGTTTGGTTATCAGACCAGTGAGATTCATCGAACCAGTAAGGTTTCGTGTTCCATGATAATCCTCGTGTCAGTTTGACCCGAGGGAACCCTCAAAAACCCAACAGTGGTATCAGAGCCACTAGTCCAATCGTTTTAGTTAGATATGATTACCGTGGTTCCGAAAAGATCTAGGAGTCATATCAGTTAGATATGATTGGTAAAAGTCCTTACCTACCGAAATAAATACGGGCCTGGTGGAGCAAGAACATACCGCACATCAGGACGTATGAAATAAGGATCCTAGTCCAATAAATTGATCATTTAAGGGTTTATTGATATTTATTGGAATTTAATCTATTTACAGTTGCTAAAAACCAAAAGTTTTAATGTGTGTAGATGGCAAACACTGTTACCAGCACTAACAATCTTTCCTCCCGCTCTATCCTAGAAAAGGATAAGTTGACCGGCTCCAATTTCCTTGACTGGGAGCGCAATCTGATGATTGTGCTAAGACACGAAAGGAAATGGTATGTTCTTGAAGAGCCTCTTGGGGAGGCTCCTCCGGCAACAGCTCCGGCTGCTGCTAGGAATGCCCACAAGAAGCATTCAGATGATCTACTGGATGTCGCCTGTCTCATGCTTGCAACTATGAGCCCAGATCTGCAAGCAGGGCTCATAAACACAAATGCTTATGACATGATCCGCCAGCTGAGGGACATGTTCCAGACACAGGCTCGTACAGAATGTTACGATGCCACAAAAGCGTTTAATGAATGCAAGATGGTTAAAGGGACATCAGTAAGTGACCATGTTATGAAAATGAAACGGCACTTGGATCATCTGAAAAGGCTTGGTCACCCAGTTCCGTTGCAGCTAGCAACAGATACTATACTAAATTCACTGTCAGAAGACTACAGGCCCTTTGTAGTCAATTACAATATGAATAACATGGAGAAGTCAATAGCAGAATTACACTCCATGCTTAAGACAGCTGAATTGAATATGGGGAATAAGAACAAGACCAAGGATGTCTTGATGGTAAGAGACGGAGGGGTGAAAAAGAAGAATGTGCATGCTAGCACCAGCAAAGGAAAGGGACCAGTCCAGGCCGTCCAGAGTGCACCCAAGAAAGGCAAAGGCAAGGGCAAGGGCAAGAAGGTTAAGCCAAATAAAGCTAGGACCGAGAACCGCTGCTTCACATGCAATGAGGTCGGTCACTGGAGGCAAAACTGCCCAAAGCGTCATGAAGCAGGTATGTAAACCTCAGATATTTATGATTGCTTTAGTTTGTCACTTCTTACTTGTTAGTTTACAAGTATACTGATACCTAGAGCAAATGACTATTGTAGGAGGTCAGAATTGAAGTGCCCAGGAGTTGCTGAGGATCTTAAGTACCAGTTCATTTCAATTCTAGTCAAGACATTTTGGATTTATGTTTTTAAAACAGTTATTTTTGGGATGATTATAATTTATAATTTTATGGTTTTAATTTTAAAAGTTATTGTCTTGACATCGAAATATCTGATGAATCCATTTGGTCCTAGATATTGCCTGTTACAGATACTTCAATAGTCTTTATTGAAGTAATTTATATGAAAACTATCAAAACACACGAAATTCTATAGGAATGTGTTTTGGGAATAAAACATTTATGAATAAATATTGTGATCAAGTTTGATTATTCAAATGTTCAGAAGAGAATCTGGGATATTAACTTAGACAAGGTTAATAACAGTATTTATAAAACTAGGAAAAATTCCAAGTTTTGAAATTAGGATTTAATAGAATCCAGTTAAGTTTTATAAATAGAATTCTCAAGTGTATTACTTAAAATAGAATTGACTAATCAAAGTTTTGACTAAGCCAATAGTTAATTTTGAGTAATAATCAGTTTTCATATAGGTTAGTGGGAGCCCAAATTTATTCTCTATCTAGTCTAAGATAAATAATAAAAGATATAATTATTGATTCAATATATCTCGGAATTTATGATCCAGGAAGGATGAGAATTCATAAGATATAATTTACCTTATAGTCAAAAGGATAAAAGTTTCAAAGATTCTTGAAACTGATCAATAATTAAAGTGTTGGATTAGTTATAGTATTCAAGTAAATTTGCCAGCATAGTAAATGGAATCTGATTTCAAGTAGAAATCATTCATCTACACAGCAACTAAGGAAAGTTGCAGTTTAGTTTTACATATTCAGGAACTGGTAGTTATTCCAGGTCTCCAAGTTCATGGAATATGATAGAAGTCTAATTATTGTTTATAAAAGGTGTTTGCAAAACAATGATTAGCAAATACAAGTAGACAATGTCAATAAATACAGACTTGTATTATTTGGTCATCACTTTGATTAAAATGGTAAACTTTGATCAAAGGATCTAAACTGAAGATAGGTGATACTTCATTTTAGATCAGTATTTAACAAACGTTAAATAGATATTATAAAGGTTATTAAGAAAAGTCATTAATTTTGTTATTATTACAGCGTGTAGTATGGACTAAACAAAATTGATTTCTTTATCACTTTTATATTTTGCATGGTTTATAATCCAGGAATGAAACTAGTTTCCAGTTTTCATTCGAAATTTGTCCGTGACAACTTATCATTGTGGGAACATGATAAGGTGTTAAAGTCATTGTGAACTTTTAAGTAGTTATGATCAGTTGCTGAATAACAGCTACAAGTGTTGTAGACTAAAAGTTGCACAGATATTTGATAGAGTAGCAAATATTGGACGTGATCCGCCGTTGAGATTACTTCTTGGAATCAGTCATAAGTAAATCTCACAGTGGTTATCCCTATCACCTGAGGTATCTGATTTGACATCATGAGGACTACTGAATACTTAGTACACTCAACCGCTACACCGTAACAGGGTGGCTATAAAGGGCGTAACTAGAATCAGCGGAAGCCATGGTGTTAAAGGCAGATATGCAAGATGGGATTTGCACCTCTTCTCTGAAGAGAGATATTTATGGGCCCATCTTGACTGACTGAATATACTGATGAAGTGCATGGCCATGCCCAAACAAACTGATTAGTTCTTTGTCGTTTACCTATCAGTAAAAGTCGGATAGTCAGGAAAACAGAATCTTGAGTATTTAGAGTTGACACTTTCCAGGCTCATACTCACAGATGAAATATCGTGATGCAAAGGGAAAAGCCAAGTTATACCCAATCAATGAACAGTAGGTTCATAGATGTTGTTTCCTTAAGGAAAGTTTATATCACCTGTCTGGGTATAAGAGTTCTTGTAACCTGGTTAGCCTAAGTGCCTGTCTAGGGGCCTCCTTAGGTCCGTGTAATCAAGGCGGTATTGCCAACTTGCACAAGTGGGAGTCTGTTAGTAATTATGTGCAGAGTTGACAAACCAAGTAATTACACATCCAATGTTACAAGACACTTGAGGGTCACACCTGTGAGGACCTATAAATCGAATAAGTCATATGAAACCCAGAAATGAGAGTTAAGATTTATAATAGTTAATTATAAATCAGTTGGGTAATTTCAGTCAGAAATCCCAAAGTTGGAGGGTTATTAATTAATTAAGTATATTGTATATTTAGTTGATAAAATAAATATATAATAGTTAATTAATAGTTTTATATATATTAGATAAATATATATAGAGATAATTATCATAAGCAAATTCTTTTCCAGCAAGAAAAGAATGAGATAATTATAATAAGGAAACTGAATCTTATACAAACTGTATTTTTCCTCCATATAAATAAGCCTTATGGGTTTAAGGAAAAATCATAGAATCAACTCATAAATCATTTTCCAGTTCTCTCTCTCCCTCTTTTCTCTCCAACTGTCGCCGGCCTCACTCCCCGCGCAAAACCAGTTTGGTTTCTCAGATTTCGGGTTTCAGTTCTGCTAGAGGAACAATTCGTAGGTCGTTTACGGGTGGATCAATTCTCAAGCGATCCAGGTAAACCATCGAAACTGTTAGAATTAATTAAACTAATTGATTAAGATCTATAAGCTAGTTTAGGGTTTTTAGCTTAAACGCTTCCGCATAAGATCAAACAGTGTGTTTTGATCATAATAGGTCTTTTACCAGTTTGGTTATCATACCAGTGAGATTCATCGAACCAGTAAGGTTTCGTGATCCATGATAATCCTCGTGTCAGTTTGACCCGAGGGAACCCTCAAAAACCCAACAGTATTATACTATATGTATAAAAGAAAGAACCATAATAATATACCATATGTATAAAAGAAAGAACCATAATAATAAGGTCACATCCCATTTTTCTTTTCTTTTTTCAATTTTTTCAGTTTTAGCATTTTTTATTTATATAATCAATAGTAAACATTTATATTATATTATATAGACTTAGGATCAGGTGAGACCAAACTGTTACCGTGAGACCGCGTGAGACCAACACCTAACGTATGAAACTTCACAAAAAAACACCGTGAATGTATATAAAACTCGAATACGCAGACCTAAAAGTCACTTTCGATGCAAAAAAATATCGAAAACAAACTAAAAAACGAAACCTTCACAGCTCAAGTTCTGTGAAGGTTACATATATATATTGCGAACCTTCACAAAAAAAAACTGCTGTGAAGGTTTCGTTTTTAAGCTTTTTTTGGAAAAAAAATTTCGATAGTGTTTTTTAGTATGTTTTAACGATGAATATTCAATTTTTTTTACCTTCACAAATGTTTTGATGTGAAGTTTCAAGTAACATATGTTGGTCTCGCCGGTCTCACCAAAAAGGCTTGGTCTCACCAAAACTTAACCCATATTATATCTAAAAGAAAGAACCATCAATAATGAGGTGACATCCTCTAAACATCTAAATCCCATTTTTCTATTTTCTCAATTTTTGCATTTTTTTATTTATATAATCGATATAATTTTATATTTTTATTTACATAACAATTTAATATATATGTATATATACATATATACACACACATATAATATAGGTACACATTAGCAAAAGAGAAAATGATGCTATAATTTTCAGTTTTTTTCTAATTTTTTGAGTATTTAATATAAAATATTATTTTCCCCTATTTGAAATTATGTTTTTCATTTTTGTATAAAATTTTGTGTAACAACTCAAATCATTTTTCTCCAAACTTAACGGAATAATTAACGGAATAATTAACGGAATTAAAGAAAAGTAACCATCACAGCAGAAATTGTCCCAAAAGATAACTTTTTAAAAACATTAGGATTTAGTTTGCATTCAAGAGACATTTAATCCAAAATCCGTAAACAAGTTTATCACACATAAACGTAATTCAAAACCATAGTTCAAAGTTTAACAATGTATATCATCCTTTTATTTCAACTGAACTGAGCCTGCGACATGATCGGAACTTCAAGTTTTTCCCTTACCCTTGTCCTTCCCAGACGGACCTGCATCTAAAGGAAAAACCACAACGGGGTAAGCTTTCGCTTAGTGAGCACAAACCATGAACACATGAACAGTATAACACAAACCACAACGCATATGAGAACTAAGCATGTCATCACCAATGTCCTTACGGTACACGCCGGTAAGAACCACACACATACTGATATCAGTTTAACACAAAGACAATACCCACGGTGGCCACCACCACTACAATGGATACGCCATCACACAACATGCTAGTCTCATAACCACAAACGCATTACATGCAATTTGTACATAAAGCCACGTATAAGGGTTAATGTACTCACCTTGATTATCGTCACGAAAATTCGGTGTCAAATACACCACACACAAAGTTTATCAATCACCTAGCAAAAAAAACACATAGTACACATGAACATTTGCACAAAAAGTTACTTTAAACTCTCAAACCGAAACCGTGAGGGAGTAGGGGTGACCGGTTAGGGCCCTGTGTCTCCAAAGCGGACAATATCGAACCACGGTCGCCTGGGCTGTTACAGATGGTATCAGAGCCAGGTTCGGGCCGATGTGCACAACGGGGACGTTGTGTCCGTAAGGGGGGGGGGAGAGAGTGTAACAGCTCGTCCCACATTGGCTGGTGAGGGGAACGAAGCACTCCTTATAAGGTGTGTTGATACCTCACCTGGTGAGACGCGTTTTGGGTTGTGACCTGGACTGGGCAACTCCAAAGCAAAACCGTGAGAGAGTAGGGGTGACCGGTTAGGGCCCTGTGTCTCCAAAGCGGACAATATCGAACCACGGTCACCTGGGCTGTTACATTTTGATATTGAGTGTAACCACCAACTCTTCATTTGCTTCTTTCATTACATGCTTTAAATTCACAATAAAAACCCATTAATTTCTCATTCAAAAAATAGATATTTAAGGAGATCGGATGGAAGAGAATTTTGTTGATCAAAGAAAATGTGGTGTTAGGTAGAACAAAACGCTTGATCAAAATATCTTGAACATATATTATTCAAGGAATGTGATTTATTATTTTACAATTTTTTCCCGTTTTGTTATGTTTCTTTTTTGTTACAAAATGATATATATTCATTACATTGAATCATATACATTCTATTTGTTGGTTTTTTTTTGTTGTAAAATGATATATATATTATATAAGTTTAGACTAAATTATAAATATTCTTATTCTCTGATACTTTTGTGATTGTAGGATTTAAAGAAACTAAAGAGCTTATGCATCATGGTTGATACACATGATTTTATATAGAAGTACCATTGATAAAATTGTTATTGGAATTGAAGGAAGAACACCAACAATAAGGTGACATACTTTAAGCATTCAAATCCCAATTTTATTTTTTATCAAAATTTGGTGTGAATTTTATTTATGTATGTAATTGCAAACACTTAATTGATGAGATTATATATCTTTGTTTTCTTCGGTTACCCAAGAAATTTTTTTATTTACATTTTATTTCATATGGCTTTATAATTTATTTACACGACAATCTAATACATATATATTTTTACTTTTTTACTTTTATTCTTTGTATATATAAATAAAAAAAACATAACAAATGAGGTAATGTGAATTATAATTGTTAGGGTAAAAATCTACAATCGCACGACAACCGACTATAATCGTAAGGTAAATGTTAGGACAATAGTCCTGTATTAAGATAAGGTCCTGAGATAAAACCTAAGAGGACTATCGAACAAAGATCAATAAGCATCGAACGTATACAATAAATAAGACGCACATTGTCGTACGACGATACTAACGAATGACATACAAAGTTTATATGTTTGATGCAGATAAGCTGATTATCATATCTAACAATTGTCCACCTTTGAGGAAATCGGAAATTGAGTACTATGCTATGCTCGTTGAAGTCCATCATTACAATGAGCAAGTCATAAGTTATGTATCGTTCGACAGCATCAAGATCGACCGTTACAAGCAAGATTCTCGCAGCAGTTACAATCTGGACATTAACTCTCAGCAATACCGTTGGACAGTTACTCTCCGAGCATTAATTGAAGACAATAACGTTGGACGGTTACGATTCAATCATTGATGAGCCACAATACCGTTGGACCGTTATTATCAAGCCACTATAAAAGAAGAATCAAGCCAGCATTGCAACAAACGAAGTCTATTCGAAGTTCACAAGCTCTATAATCATTATTCTTTAGAATCATCTGTAATTTACATTCGATTTCATAATTCTCTCAGTTGTAATCGCACGACCAAAGCTGTATACTTGAAGGACATCACCCCTGATTGGTGAACATACTGCTCTGTCGACTTATCTTTTAGGTCGACCGCAGGTTTTTTCCTCCGTCGTGAGGTTTTTCCTGCGTCATCAAATTATTTGTCTCATTTTACTTTTCCGCACTTATCATTGATTGTAATTTCTTTCTCTCGACGGTTAAGCCTCACACAAGTTTCTTACGACATCGAGTTGTGTAATTTTTTACATAAACAGTTTGGCGCCCACCGTGGGGCTCCGTTTTGAGAAAAATTTCATTCGGTGAAAAGTGCGCCTTAGTACTAACCTTTTCTTTGAGTTCCCTTTAAGCTATTTGCGCAGGATAATGGATAACGGATTCATAGCATCACTCCAACAACAATTGCAAGAAGCTAACAACGAAATTCAACGTCTTCGAGCTTTGCCAGGACCATCGATGACTATTCCAATGTCTATTCCTCCTCCATATCCTCCTCAATATCTAAGACCACCACCGCGACCACAGTTCAGTGCCTCAATGCCATTTTCAACTGTGAACCAACAATACAACAACGTACGACCATCTTTACCACAGGTTCCACCACCAATACCTCATGGCCCGCCACCTATGCCTCGAGGTCCACCTTCTATGCCTCAAGGAGCACCCATGTTCACGTTTGAGCCTTTTAACAATGTATCCCAACAGATTCCTATTCCTGGTCATATACCCACAGCTGCTAGTTCCACCATTCATACGACAATACCACCCAGTACCGGAATCTCTTCTAGTTGTATTCCAACAATCCCAATAAACGTTGAAGATCCTCTGAACGTACGACTGAAATCCCTGGAAGAACAAAATCAAAAATTGTTCGCATTACTCACAAAGCTACCCGGAGCAGCAATACCCGTCGAAGTCGAACCTAAAACTGAATTTCAGGCTTCACCGTTCGTTGATGAATTAGCTCTTGTTGACGTTCCTAAGAAGTATACTATACCAGCTTTCGCAACAAAATATTCTGGAATCACAGATCCGGTCGAACATATAGCACAGTACAAGCAACTTATGTGGACAGTTCCTATACCGGCGCAATATCAGGAAGTCTGCATGTGCAAAAGCTTTGGATCAACTTTAAACAGGAGCAGCATTACAATGGCTTATTAACCTAAAGCCAAAGAGTATTGGATCATTTGCAGAATTGGTGAACCAATTCACTCGACAATTTGCTAGCAGTCGTAAGATGGAGAAGCAGACCAGCGACCTGTACTATATCGTACAGAAATCTGGAGAAACAATCCGCGACTACTTCAACAGATTCAATGCAGCAATGATTGAAATAAAAAATTGCGACGTGAAAACAGCAATCGAGGCATACAAGCGTGGATTAGAAGATTCCTCTGGATTATATCTGGAATTAACGAAATATCCACCAGAAAACTTCGACGACGTACGAGCTAGAACACTAGCTTTCATGAGAATAGAAGATGATGCTCTCTTCCGACGAAAGAATTCCGCAGAAAAGAAACCTCTTGGTGCTCAAAAACATGACTTTAAGCATAAAAGAGTAAACAAGATTGGAAATCCTCGATACGAGTCAAAAACTCGACCAAGCAAAGGTACTGTTAAAATACGATATCCAGAGTTATCTACTTACAATTTTGCAGGTACATCAAAAGATTTGGTGGATTCGCTACGAAAGATTGATGCAAACGTACGATGGCCAAAGAAATCTGATAAACCAAGCAAGGACAAAGATCAGAACAGATGGTGCGACTTCCACGACGATCATGGTCATACGACGGATGAATGCATCAGTTTAAAGAAGGAGATTTCATATTTGAAATCTAAGGGGCATCTAAAAGGCCTCATCCCAGAAGAACAAGGACGACCAGCGTCACCGGTTCATACAAAAGTCATAAACTGCATCACTGGAGGATCAGAAGTTTGTGGACTTACATATTCAGCTGCAAAGCGACATGCACGAGATGGTCCAAACGAACATCCTATCCCCGGAGAAGCCAAATCAAAGACAGAAAGAGAGCTCGATGCAATGGCAATCACGTTCGACCAAGACGATACACAGGGGGTCCATCATAAACATCATGACGCTCTAGTCATACAGTTGACAATTGGAAACTGTTCGACTAAGAGAATATTGATTGATGGAGGTAGTTCGGCTAACGTTATTTTTGCAGATACTCTTAAAGTCATGGGAATCGAACGGTCAGAAATCGTACGACGAAGTACTACTCTGATTGGATTCAATGGAGACCCAATGAACACTCTCGGAGAAATCATCTTGCCTGTCTACGCCAAAGGCATCAACAAACAAACAAAGTTCAATGTTGTAGACTGCCAATCAGCTTACAATGTTATTCTTGGAAGACCATGGATCCACGAGATGAAAGCAATTCCTTCGACATACCATCAGAAGATCAAATTTCCTTCTCCATGGGGAATTCAAGAAATTGCTAGTGAGAACAAAGTCGCACGAGAATGCTACAAGATTACGATGAAGACAAAGTCGCAGGACATCTAGCAATTACAGAGCCAGGATGAAAGGAAATCGAACGATGATCTTCGGCTAGAAGAAGTCGTCCTTGATCCTAAACATCCTGATCAAAAAGTCTTCGTAGGAGCCTCGCTCCCCCCTGACATAAAAAATACAATTATATCTTTTTTGCAGGAACATTCAGACTGTTTTGCATGGTCGCACGAAGATATGGTTGGAATAGATCCAAGCATTATATCGCATAAATTGAACGTGGATCCTACTTTCAAGCCCATTAAGCAGAAACGTCGCAAGTTCGCGCCTGAAAGAAATAAAGTGATCAACGATGAAGTTGACAATCTGCTTAAAACAAGGAAGATCCGAGAAGTCAAATATCCAGAATGGTTGGCTAATGTAGTCGTCGTACAAAAGAACGGAAAATGGCGAGTCTGCATTGATTTCACGGATCTAAACAAAGCTTGTCCAAAAGATCATTTTCCTTTACCTCATATTGACGCCATGGTTGATGCGACAGCAGGACATGAATTGTTAACATTCATGGACGCATATTCAGGATACAACCAAATATTGATGCATACGGACGACCAGGAGAAGACTGCATTCATGACAGACAAAGGCATATACTGTTACAAAGTTATGCCATTTGGTCTCAAGAATGCAAGATCAACATATCAAAGATTGGTTAACATGATGTTCAAGGAACATCTTGGTCGAACGATGGAAGTTTATATCGACGACATGCTTGTGAAATCAGAACGTTCGATCGATCACGTCGCACATTTAAAGCAATCCTTCGATATCCTACGACAATACAAGATGAAGCTCAATCCAACAAAATGTTCCTTCGGAGTACGAGCAGGAAAATTCTTGGGGTACTTGGTCACGCAACGCGGAATCGAAGCAAGTCCAGAACAAGTCAAAGCTATCGTCGAGATACAATCTCCAAGGAATGTCAAAGAAGTCGAAAAATTAACAGGACGAGTGGCAGCTTTAACCCGATTTATTTCACGATCATCGGATAAATGCCATTTGTTCTATAATGTCCTACGAAAGAATCAAGGCTTCTTGTGGACAGACGAACATGAGAAAGCTTTGCAAGAACTGAAGCAATATATGACATCACCTCCACTGCTGACAAAACCAGTCGAAGGAGAAAGTCTACAGTTGTACTTGGCAGTGAGCAAAAATGCGACAAGTGCAGTACTTGTGCGAGAAGAAGATCAACGACAACAACCAATCTATTATGTCAGCAAATCTTTCCTCGACGCAGAAACCAGGTACACATCAATGGAAAAATTGCTACTAGGTCTTATGACGGCAGCAAAGAAGTTAAGGCATTACTTCGAGTCACATCACATCATTGTTTTGACCAATTATCCACTCAAGACGGTGCTTCGAAAACCAGAACTGACAGGACGACTAGCCAAATGGAGCATTTATCTCAGTGGGTTCGACATTGAGTTTAAACCTAAGACGGCCATCAAATCGCAAGTACTAGCAGATTTTGTGGCAGAATTTTCTCCAGGATTGGAACCCACGACGTGCGACGAAGTTGTGATGATTTCAGACAACCAGCCTTGGATACTCTACGTTGATGGTTCCTCGAACGTACGAGGATGTGGATTAGGTATTGTCTTAAAATCATCACAAGGGGGAAATATAGTATACTCCGTACGATGCGAATTCAAAGCCACAAACAATGAAGCAGAATATGAAGCTTTGATCGCAGGACTAGATATTGCTCTTAGACTGGGGGCAAAACAATTGCACGTTCGAAGCGATTCTTTACTGGTCGTAAACCAAGTAAATGGAGATTTTCAAGCAAAAGACTCAAAAATGATGAGTTATCTCAAAGCCGTTAAAGATCGAATCGCACGATTTGAACAGTTCCTGATCGAGCAAATACCAAGAGATCTAAATATGCAAGCGGACGCACTGGCTAATCTGGGATCTGCATTTCATGATCCGTTCATGGAAAATATCCCAATACTTCATCTCACAACACCAACAATTGCGGCAAACGATGAAGTACAGATGAACGAAGAAATTTACAATTGGTCGCTCGACATATGGAACTACCTCAAGCACGACCAACTACCCGAAGATAAAATGGAAGCTCGAAAGACAAGGTCGAAAGCTTCAAGATATACAATTTTTGAAGATCAACTTTATCGAAGATCTACGACAGGACTTCTCCTACGATGCATCACAAGTAAGGTACGAATCAATCAAATTCTCCAAGAGATGCACGACGGAGAATGTGGGAATCATACAGGGGGCAGAAGTCTTGCTAACCGAATCTCACGACAAGGTTACTATTGGCCCACTCTACGAGAGGATGCCATAACGTACGTCCAACGTGCGACGCATGTCAAAAACATTCGAGTATGGTCCATCGACCATCTGAACCTTTACATTCTGTTCTAGTTCCATGGCCCTTCATGCGATGGGGAATGGACATCGTGGGAAAATTACCTCCAGCCCCTGGACAAAAAGTCTATCTACTCGTGCTCACCGATTACTTCTCGAAATGGATAGAAGCTGGTGCTTTCTCACAGGTCCGAGATAAAGAAATCATATCTTTCATTCAGAAAAACATCATTTATAGATTCGGGGTACCAGCTGAAATCATGTGCGACAACGGCTCACAATTTATAAGTGATAAGACTCGTACGTTCTGTGAAAAGCGAGGAATCAAATTAATCACTTCAACTCCGAGATATCCACAATCTAACGGGTTAGCAGAGTCGAGCAACAAAGTCATCATCAATTCAATCCGAAAGAGGTTGAAAGGAGCAAAAGGAAAATGGGTAGATGAATTGCCATCTGTCTTATGGGCAAATCGTACGACACCTAGAGCATCAACTGGACAAACTCCGTATTCTCTGGTATATGGATGCGAAGCAGTCTTGCCAATCGAAGCTCAAATACCAACTGCCAGAAGTCGCACGTATGATCAAAATGCAATAAATTTATCCTACGATCTTGACGCCTTAGAAGAAATCCGAGAAAAAGCACTACGAATGATGGCTGCACAGAAAGGAATTGTCGAAAGACACTTCAACAAAAAGGTAAAGGCAAAAATTTTTCAAGTTGGAGATTATGTCTTACGACATGTGTTTCAAAACACACAAGAGCCAAACGCTGGAAAACTTTCCATCAAATGGGAAGGACCTTACATAATTTCCAAAGTCATTGGAAATGGAGCATACAGACTTACGACTATGGAAGGTATGGAAATCCCACGAAGCTGGAACGCCCATCACCTCAAAAGGTATTATTTCTAAACCTATTTACATACGATTTATTCCTTATCCATTACTGACTTAAGCATCGGAGCGCCGTTGGCTAAGCCAACGGCCACCCCTTAGTCATCCTTTTTCGCAGGTATCGCACGATAAATCGCATGGATCGCACGATTAACGCAAGTATCGCACGACTTAAATGCATGCTTATCGCAGGAATCGCACGACAAAAATCGCATGGATCGCAAGAAAACCGCTATAACGCACGATTTTATCGCAAGAGCGCAAGTCAACTCGCCAGTCGCACGAATACTCTCATGAGTACAAAAGAAACGTTTCTATAATAAGTCTAAGGACTTTAAAACAAATGCATGCAAAAATAAAAGCTATAACGCACGATACAGGCTAAAACGCACGATACAGGCTAAAACGCACGATACAGGCCAAAACGCACGATACGAGCTAAAACGCATGATATAAGTTATAACAACACAATAGTGATAAGTTAAAACGCACGATATTCAAACATAATTTCATTCATTAAACATTTCTTGCCTAAAAACGGCAGAGTACAAAAATTTTTTACGATTACAAAAAAAATTATTCTAAAGGAGCATCAACGGATAGTGGATCCACGACAGGGGCCTCTTCAGTCTCTTGAGGATGCGCAGGAACGGATCCAGAGGTTTCAGGAACCTCCTCCTCGACACCCGCATCCTTGACCTCAGCTGCTACCTCTTCGTCCAAGTTCTTCAAATCTCCTCGTCGAGAAGGTCTTCAGAACCCATCACCTGAACAAAAGATGCCACCTCGTCCTTCGCCATCTGAGAAGTCACGGTCCCAGCAGCTACGCGTCGCATGACCGCAGTGCGTGCAACCACGCGGACTAAGGCGGCGTCATCTTCCAGTTCTTGGATCTTGGACGATAGCGCTTCTTCTCTCTCAGCCTTCTCCCGTCGAACAACCAGCAGCTCCTTCTCCAGCTCCTTCGTATGGTCCAAGGCCAACTTCAGCCGTTCTCGCTGTTGGACCTGAAATTGTTCGCTGAGTTCCAGCTTAGATTCCAGATCCCCAATTTGAACCGACTTGGCATTAACCTCGTCGGTCAATTGGGTCAGCTTCTTTTTGGCCTTGTCGGCCTCCTTCTTGGCCATTTTGGCATCGTTCTGATTCGACGCCATCTCCTCTTTGATCTTAGCCATCCGTGTGTGGAGGCTAAGACTAGTTTGGAGAGCCTATACAAAGAAAAAAAAAAGATTAGAAGCTGTACAAGTGAAGTAAAAGCAAAAAACGTACGACAGGGACTTACCAGGAAGGAGATACCCGCGATGGAGGCATCAAGGTCTTCGATGTCGGCCTCCTCCATGCGCGCCTTCTGAGCAGGGACGTGAAACTGCTCAAGGACTGGAAAAGTAGCCGCCGTCCTAATCACATCATCCACCATGAAGTCAGAGGGTATCTGGATCGTCATGGTCGTAAGACCAGACCCCTCTTTCTCCTTGCCCTTGTCGACCTTCGACACAGGCTGGCTGGACGCACCCTCTCCCTTTGCAGGAGGGGCGAAGCTAAGAGGGATAGCCTCTATCCCACCTTCAGCCTTTCGCTTGGCATCCTTAGGTGGGGTATCCAAAGAAACGTACGACGATCGCGTACGTTTAGCCACTAAACCCTCTTGGGCCGCAGCCTTCCTTTTGGCAGCACGAGCAGCTGCTTCCATCGTCGACGCCTTCTTAGAAGCTGAGCCTGCGCAGAAAAGAAAAATTAGAATCAAACGAAACTAACACAAACAAGAATATTGACGTACGATACTTACCTTCCATATCCGTCTCCTCGATGACTTGCACTTCAGGCTCAATGTCGCTCTCCTCACCGCCCTTCGACGTTCTATACGTGCGATCTGTCACACTATAACTCAGGAAGTGTGAGATCAACTCGTTAGATTCTTCAGTTGTCTCAAACGTGAAGTTAACAACTGCAAAAAAACACGCGATTAATCATCAAAATTGTGCGAAAAATATATAAAAATAGAGATAAATGCCTAAGTTACCATTTGAGTTCCACTCAGGAACAACCCAAGATTCGTCAGTGACCGAAGACGTCTGGATGAAAACATAACGAGACTTCCACCCTCGGTCATTCACTTGCGTGCGATGAACAAGCATGGTATCATTCCTGCCCTTAGGGAATAACCCATAACGGTTATAGGGCAGTCTCGTCACGTTATAAGCAGAGAGAAGGTCGTCCACAGAGAACGCGCGACGACCCCAATCCTTGGTCACCCGTTCGATTACCAGGATGACACGCCAGAATTGAGGCATCAGTTGCCCCGGAGACAAGTTGAAACGGGACATGAAGGCTCGAGAAAGTGGAGAGTAAGGCCATCGAAATCCGATCTTAAACGGATATTCGAACAGGGCAAAGAACCCCGTCGGAGTATCCGCCGGCCGAATCTCTCCGGCCACTCTTATTTGAGCACCCTCTGGTAACCCAGCTAACTCTCTTAACTCTCCTATCTCTAAACTTTCCGTAATCGAACTCCTAACTTCCGACGACATAATAAACTCTAGTCGACCTAAACTATTTCTCAAACGGGTGAACCTAAGATTATCTAAACTTCTATTACTCTTATTTGCTATCGATTTCAGACGCATGAAACAGAGAAGAAGGAGTACCTTATAAAGCCTAAGTCGCACGAAATCTTTGCCAAAAATAGTCGGATTACGATCTCAAGCAATTGGTTACGAAATTAAAAAGATTTGTAAAATCTTTTCTCACTATCAAACGCCTTATTTATAGCAACTAAATCATATGAGTCATCAGAGATAATCGTGCCACGCGTCATCATTTAGCCGTTAGAAAACACGCGTCCAGGATAACGGCTAGATAACGGCTATTTTCTCAACGTTAATTCGACCGTTTACCAACGTATTTTTACTCTTTGTCCAGCGAATTAAAGATTTAGATAAAATTAGAATTATTTTCTAAATCTTGGGGGCAAATTGTTAGGGTAAAAATCTACAATCGCACGACAACCGACTATAATCGTAAGGTAAATGTTAGGACAATAGTCCTGTATTAAGATAAGGTCCTGAGATAAAACCTAAGAGGACTATCGAACAAAGATCAATAAGCATCGAACGTATACAATAAATAAGACGCACATTGTCGTACGACGATACTAACGAATGACATACAAAGTTTATATGTTTGATGCAGATAAGCTGATTATCATATCTAACAATTGTCCACCTTTGAGGAAATCGGAAATTGAGTACTATGCTATGCTCGTTGAAGTCCATCATTACAATGAGCAAGTCATAAGTTATGTATCGTTCGACAGCATCAAGATCGACCGTTACAAGCAAGATTCTCGCAGCAGTTACAATCTGGACATTAACTCTCAGCAATACCGTTGGACAGTTACTCTCCGAGCATTAATTGAAGACAATAACGTTGGACGGTTACGATTCAATCATTGATGAGCCACAATACCGTTGGACCGTTATTATCAAGCCACTATAAAAGAAGAATCAAGCCAGCATTGCAACAAACGAAGTCTATTCGAAGTTCACAAGCTCTATAATCATTATTCTTTAGAATCATCTGTAATTTACATTCGATTTCATAATTCTCTCAGTTGTAATCGCACGACCAAAGCTGTATACTTGAAGGACATCACCCCTGATTGGTGAACATAGTGCTCTGTCGACTTATCTTTTAGGTCGACCGCAGGTTTTTTCCTCCGTCGTGAGGTTTTTCCTGCGTCATCAAATTATTTGTCTCATTTTACTTTTCCGCACTTATCATTGATTGTAATTTCTTTTTCTCGACGGTTAAGCCTCACACAAGTTTCTTACGACATCGAGTTGTGTAATTTTTTACATAAACAATAATATATATGATACCTATTATTGTAACATGATTTTTTTTCTAAGAGTAGAATGTAATATACTGATTAATATATTTGGTTTACAATGTGTTTGTTTCATATATGTTTTGTTCATAAGGTGAAACATTTTAGTTGTATTTTTTTTTCACAAATACATAAAAAAGATGTTTTCATAACTTCATTGTAAATCAAATATATGTGAAATAAACGCGTTTGAAGCAAATATATATCAATCAATATACTAAATCTTTATTTTTATTTTATTTATACGACAACTTTTATTAGAAATGGAACAATCAAGGTGCTAGGTGTTTAGTTAAAAATTTACCATCGTACGACGACGACATAAAATCGTAAGATATCTTATTGGACCTTAGTCCTGTATTAAGATAAGGTCCTGAGACAAGCCTAAAGTTCCGTCGAACATCCGCATAACACCATCGAACGTCATAACGGATTCGTCGAACGATTACTCCAGCAAATATCGTACGATTCTCATAAGATAACGTACGATAGTTATCAATTATCCACTAACGGTCATATTTTTCCTTAGTCTGTTTTCTTGTAACAGGTAATTGACCGTTATCGAAGACTAAATCATCATTAAAGGCCAAGATATGCATCTAATTAATACTCAACCGTTACGACCAGGATTCACGCGACAGTTACAACCGTTGTCATTAATGAGCTATTATTGACGACCGTTGCTGCAAAATCAACTATAAAAGACACCTGAAGCTCTCATTTGAGGGGATCTGATTATTTCCAAGCTGCTCTTACTTTCTCTCTAATTTCCACGCAAATCTTTGTAATTTACCTTTGATCGAATTGTCATTTCTATTGTAATCGTACGACTAACAGTGTAAAATTCAAGGATATCACCCCTGCTTGGTGATACATAGTTCAACGTCGACTATATCTTAGTCGGCCGCAGGTTTTTTCCTCGACATTGAGGTGTTTCCTGCGTCATCAATCTCTTGTGTTCATTTTTGTTTATTTGTTTGTGTGTTTACCAAGTTAGATTCTTACTTTCGACGGATTAACCTCACAACTTATCTTACGACGTAATTTGTGTAATTTTTTGCATAAACAATTTGGCGCCATCCGTGGGACCCCGTCTTAAGAAAATCTCATTTGGTAAAGGCGTTTGTTTACTAATATTTTTTCTCGAGTCTCTTTGAGCACTTATTTGCAGGAATATGGGTGACCAACCTGAGACATCATTGCAACAACAACTTGCTGCTGCTCAAGAGCAGATTCGGCAATTAAACCAACAAACTGTGCAAGCTAACGAGGAACTTGCACGACTTCGAGCTTCAAATGCTACGACAACCTCAATCGCTACCACAATCACTTCACTTCCTCTCTCGGCACCAATACCACGACCTTCGTTTGATCTACCACCGCCACCACCTCCTGGAGTAAACATGCCACCTCCTTTGTTTAATTTCCTACCGCCGCCTCCACCTAGAATAAACTTCCAATCAAACTTTGTTGATCAATCTAAAACCCAAGAGCATCACATCTTGGTCCGAGCTAGTAAACCAGTTCACACGACAATTCGCAAGCAGTCGCAAGATGGAGAAACAGACCAGTGATCTATACTATGTCGTACAAAACTCTGGTGAGACTATCCGTGATTATTTTAACAGATTTAATGCAGAAATGATCGAAGTCAAGAACTGCGACATCAAGACTGCAATTGAAGCCTACAAACGCCAATTGGACGACTCATCAGGACTATACTTGGATCTTACCAAGTATCCACCCGAAAACTTCGACGACGTACGAGCTCGAACACTTGTGCACATGAGAATTGAAGACGATGTTATCTTTCGACGCAAACATTCAAACGACAAGAAGGCTCTTGGTCCTCAAAAGCATGAATTCAAACAAAAGAGGGTGAACAAAATTGGAAACTCTCGACAAGAGACCAATAATCGTTCGACCCGTGGTTCAGGTAAAACTAGATATCCAGAATTATCTACTTACAATTTTGCAGGTACAGCTAAGGAGCTAGTTGACGTCCTACGCAAGCTCGACATAAACATACGATGGCCGAAGAAGCCGGAAGTTCCTAACAAAGACAAAGACCAATCCAAATGGTGCGACTTCCATAGTGATCATGGACATACGACGAATGAATGCATCAGCCTGAAGAAAGAGGTCTCCTATTTAAAATCGAAAGGTCATTTAAAAGACATCCTTCCCGACGAAGGAAAGAGACCTGCGTCGCCAGTACACACAAAAGTCGTAAATTGTATCACTGGTGGATCAGAAGTCCGTGGTTTGACCTATTCAGCAGCCAAAAGACACGCACGAGAAGGTCCAGAAGGACAACCAATTCCAGATGAATGCAAGTCAGTAGCCGAGAAAGAACTCGACGCGTCGAAGATAACATTCGACCAAGACGACCTCTCGGAAACTGATCCAAGACATCACGATGCGCTGGTTATTCAATTAACCATCGGGAACTGCTTGACGAAGAGAATCCTCATTGATGGTGGTAGTTCTGCCAATGTCATCTTTGCCGACACTTTAAAGATTATGGGAATTGACAGATCAAACATCGCACGATGAACTACCACATTGATCGGGTTCAATGGAGATACGACGAATACACTCGGAGAAATAGTATTGCCAGTATTTGCTAAAGGCATCAATAAACAAATCAAGTTCAATGTGATAGATTGTCGATCCGCTTATAACGCCATACTCGGAAGACCGTGGATCCACGACATGAAAGCCGTTCCTTCGACATACCACCAGAAGGTCAAATTCCCATCACCTTGGGGTGTGCAAGAGATCGTGAGTGAAAAGAAGATCGCACGTGAATGCTACAAGATCACTATGAAATCGAAGCCGCAGACCATCTAGCAGTTACAGAACCAGGATGCAGTCCAGTCGTACGATGACCTTCAACTAGAAGAAGTCGTCCTCGACGCAAAGCATCCTGATCGAAAGGTATTCGTGGGGGCAACCCTACCTTCTGACATAAAAAATAGTATCATATCTTTTTTGCAGGAACACTTCGACTGCTTCGCTTGGACGCACGAAGATATGGTGGGGATTGATCCAGATATCATCTCGCATAAGCTGAATGTGGATCCAACCTTCAAGCCGATAAAACAAAAGCGTCGTAAGTTCGCGCCTGAGCGCAATAAAGTTATCAACGACGAAGTTGATAATCTACTCAAGACCGGAAAAATTAGAGAAGTCAAATACCCGGACTGGCTTGCGAACGTCGTGGTTGTGCAAAAGAAGAATGGAAAATGGCGAGTGTGTATTGATTTCACAGATTTGAACAAAGCTTGCCCGAAAGATCCATTCCCTCTTCCACACATAGATGCAATGGTCGACGCAACAGCAGGTCATGAACTTTTGACATTTATGGACACCTATTCAGGATACAATCAAATCCTGATGCATACGGATGATCAAGAGAAGACGGCATTCATGACAGATAAGGGAATCTATTGCTACAAAGTAATGCCCTTCGGTTTAAAGAACGCAGGATCGACATATCAGCGACTAGTCAACATGATGTTCAAGGAACATCTAGGACGTACGATGGAAGTTTACATTGACGACATGTTGGTCAAATCTGCAAAATCGAACGATCACATACAACATCTACAACAATCGTTCGACATACTACGACAGTATAAGATGAAGCTCAATCCAACCAAATGCTCCTTCGGCGTACGAGCTGGAAAGTTCCTTGGATACATGCTCACGCGACGAGGGATCGAAGCAAGTCCAGAACAGATAAAAGCGATCTTGGAACTACAATCACCCAGAAATGTGAAAGAGGTTCAAAAATTGACAGGTCGTGTCGCAGCTTTAAACAGGTTCATCTCCAGGTCGTCCGACAAATGTCATTTATTCTACAACGTCCTGCGAAAGAACCATGGGTTCAACTGGACCGAAGCACACGAGAAAGCTCTGCAAGAGTTGAAACAATACATGATGTCCCCACCACTGTTAACGAAGCCAAACGAAGGAGAAAGCTTGTATTTGTATCTGGCTGTAAGCAATAATGCCGTAAGCGCAGTAGTCGTACGAGAGGAAGATTAGCAACAACGTCCCATCTACTACGTAAGTAAATCTTTCCTCGACGTAGAGACCAGGTACACTTCGATGGAAAAATTACTTCTGGGTTTAGTTACTGCTGCGAAAAAGCTAAGGCATTATTTCGAGTCTCATCATATTATTATCGTAACAAACTATCCACTCAAGACTGTACTTCGAAAGCCTGAGCTTACAGGACGACTAGCCAAATGGAGCATATACCTAAGTGGGTTTGATATCGAATTCAAACCCAAGACGGCAATAAAATCACAGGTACTTGCAGACTTCGTAGCTGAATTCAGTCCAGAGTTAGAACCTCCGACGTACGACGAAGTAAATAATGTGATGCTTCAAGACAACAAGCCTTGGATTTTGCATGTAGATGGATCCTCGATCGTACGAGGATCAGGACTTGGAGTTGTCTTAAAACCATCACATGGGGGCAACATAGTATACTCCATACGATGCGACTTCAAAGCAACGAACAACGAGGCAGAATATGAAGCTTTGATCGCAGGATTGGATATAGCCCATAAACTGGGGGCAAAACAACTGCATGTACGAAGTGACTCTCTATTAGTCACGAACCAAGTGAATGGAGAATTCCAAGCAAAAGACTCGAAGATGATGATGTATCTCCAAGCTACTAAAGAACGAATCGCACGATTCGAATCTTTTTCGATAGAACAGATTCCGAGAGATCTGAATATGCAAGCCGACGCTTTAGCCAACTTGGGATCCACATTCAACGATCCATCCCTGGAAAATATACCTATACTTCATCTCATGACACCAACGATCGAAAACAAAGAGGAAATGTTCATGAATGAAGAAGTGTACAATTGGTCGCTCGACATCTGGAACTATCTTAAGTACGACCGTCTTCCCGAAGATAAAATGGAAGCTCGAAAAGTAAAGATCAAGGCTTCTCGTTATACCATCGTCGAAAATCAATTATACCGAAGGTCCACCTCAGGGTTGATCCTACGATGCATCTCAAATCCAAGTCAAATAAGCAAAATCCTCCAAGAGATGCACGACGGGGAGTGTGGAAACCATTCTGGAGGCAGAAGCCTTGCCAATCGGATCTCTCGACAAGGTTACTATTGGCCAACCTTACGAGAAGACGCAATAAGGTACGTCCAGAAATGCGACGCATGTCAGAAACACTCAAGTATGATCCATCGACCTTCCGAACCATTTCACTCTGTCTTAATCCCTTGGCCATTCATGCGATGGGGAATGGACATCGTGGGAAAACTCCCACCTGCTCCAGGACAGAAGGTGTTCTTACTTGTTCTTACAGATTATTTTTCGAAATGGATCGAAGCTGCCGCATTCTCACAGATCAGGGATAAGAAAGTCATTTCCTTCATCCAGACTAACATTATTTACAGATTCGGAGTACCCTCAGAAATAATGTGCGACAATGGTGCGCAATTCATAAGTGAAAAAACACGCAAGTTCTGCGTCGAAAGGGGAATCAAGCTCATAACATCCACTCCACGATATCCACAATCAAATGGCCTAGCTGAGTCGAGTAACAAAGTTATTATCAATAACATACGAAAGAGACTTAAAGAAGCAAAAAGAAGGTGGGTCGAAGAATTGCCTTCAGTACTATGGGCAAATCGTACGACTCCCAGATCTTCGACAGGACAAACTCCATTCTCTTTGGTGTACGGATGCGAAGCAGTCTTACCAATCGAATCTTACATTCCTACAGCAAGGCATCGAACAATCGAACAGAACGCTATAGACCTATCTTACGATTTGGACGCCTTGGAAGGATTAAGAGAAACAGCTCTACGACGAATGGCTTCCCAAAAAGGAATAATCGAACGACATTTCAACAAAAAAGTGAAAGCCAAAATCTTCCAAGTAGGAGATTATGTCCTACGACATGTGTTCCAAAACACACAAGAGACAAACGCCGGAAAACTTTCCATCAAATGGGAAGGACCATACAGGATTTCCAAAGTCATTGGAAATGGAGCCTATCGACTTACGACCATGGATGGTAAGGAAATCCCACGTAGCTGGAATGCGACACACTTGAAAAGGTACTACTTCTAATCCTTTTTTTCATTTTGATTATCTACTTTATCAAAATACTAACTTGGGCGTCGGAGCGCCGTTGGCCAAGCCAACGGCCACCCTTTAGCTAAACTCTTTGTAGGAATCGCACGACCAACGCAAGTATCGCACGATCATCGCACGAAACGCAAGTAAGATGCTTTAATCGCATGAATATCACCTGGATTATAACCTAGATGCTTTAATCGCATGAATATCACATGAATCGCAAGACAAAGGCTTGAATCGCACGATTGCTTTAAACGCACGAAGCTATCGCACGAGCGCAAGACTAAACGCCAATCGCACGATTACTCAATTTAAGAGTAAAACAACAAAGAAACGTTTCTAAATTATTCTAAGGCCTAAAGTCGCACGACAAAACAAAAACGCAGAATAACGCAAGACAAAGTAAATGATATAAACCCAAACGATGTTTAAACTGCCAAAAATGGCATCATACGATTACAAAATTTGTCTTAAAACAAATAAATCATAAACTAAGGAAAGTCAGCCTCGGTGAGAACCTTCTCGACCTCGGTCACAGGAACGGATTCAGAAAACATTATTTGCATGACCTCCTCCCCAGAACCCGCAACCTGAGGCTCGTCCAACGACTTATCTTCTTCCGCCACGCCTTTATCGAGGTCCTTCAAATCATCAGCATCCAGATCCTCTTCGGATCCCATCTGATCCTTAAAGGCTTTAACCTCAGCCTTCGCCATGTCGAGGGTAAAAGTACCCGCGACCACACGACGGAGAAGAGCAGCACGCGCGACCATCCTGGTCAAAGCCACTTCATCCTTCAGATCTTGGATCTCCGAAGACGAAACTTCATCAGCCTTGACCTTCTCTTCACGGAGACGTGCAACCTCCTCCTGAAGCTCTTTGACTTGGTCAACAGCAGACTTCAGACGTCCGCGCTGCTCGTTCTTGATGAGCTCTTCTTCCTCTAACTTCGACTGAAGATCCTCGACAAGGACCTGTTTCGCCTTGATCTCGTCAGCCATCTTAAAAACCTTGTTGTTGGCCTTCTCCAATCTTTGTGGACCTTGGCTACAACAGACCTACTAAGCATCAATTCTCTCTTGACCTCCTCCATACCGGCATGGAGACCAAGACTCGCCTGAAGGCCCTACAAAACAAAAAGGAAAGATTAGATCGTATGATCATAATCATAAATATAAAACGTACGACATTACTTACCAGGAAGGATAGACCAGTCACCAAGGCATGGATATCTTCGATTGACATATTCTTCATGTGCTCCATTTGTGATGGGAGAAGGAACTGAGAAATCGCAGGAAAAAAATTATCGGTATTAATGGTGTCGTTCGACAGAAAGTCCTGAGGAAGTTTTATGTTCAAAGTCGTAGGACCAGAACTACTTCCGACACCCTTGTCTTTTGGCGTTCTTTGGGGCGTCTTCACCACATCAGACTTGTCAAGACGAAGTACCTTCCATATCTTCCGCTGAAATTTCCTGGACTTCAACCTCCTCAACGTCGTGATCGTCCCCAGACCTCTGTGTCGTATAAGAACGTGCGACAGTTCCGTAAGACAAGAAGTGCTCTACGACTTCAATAGACTCAGGGGTAGCCTCGAACTTGAGATCGATTTCTGTATAAAACATACGATCATTATCAGATACTACAAAAACTATATATACAAATTAGCGAAACAAATGAAAAAACCTATACCTAATGGGTTCCACTCTGGAACAATCCAATCCCTTTCGACCGTCGAAGAGCGAACAAGGATATATCGGGATTTCCATCTGCGATCATTCACCTGCAGGCCGTGAACCAGCATCGCGTTTCCCCTCCTCTTACAACCCATATCGGTTATAAGGGAAGGGCGTCATAGTGTACGTCGTAAGCAAGTCCTCGACGGTGAAGGCAGGACGATCCCAATCCTTGGTAATCTTCTCGATCACCCAAAGGATTCTCCAAACTTGAGGCATCAGTTGGCCAGGAGATATGCTAAACCTATTCATAAGGGACCTGGCGAGGGACGTAAAAGGCCATCGAAACCCAACTCGGAATGGATATTCAAATAGGGCAAAAAACCCTGCTGGGGCATCCGCCGGACGGACATGTTTAGCCAACCTAGTCTCAATCCCCTCAGGAAGACCTGCTAAATCCCGGAAAGATTGGACATCCGAGCTATCGGTAATCGTACTTGCAACTTCGATCGACATTGAAGATTCAAACCCCTCTAAACTATCTTGCAAAAACGTCCTAGCTAAACCTCAAACGTATCAACAATGGGAAAGAAGAGAGTACCTTATAATGACTTGGAATCAAGATCCTTGCCGAAGATAGAGGAATAAAGATCAGATTGGATTACGATTGGAAAAATTCAAAAATCGGAGGAAAATTGGAAAAGATTAGCATTCCAAAATTAGGATTAAACCTTTTATGGTAACCGAATTCTCCTTCAAGTAATTAAGGTCCAATCAGATTGCGACACGCGTCCAGAGGAAACCATCGAATCGACAGCTGTGAACGACGTCATCAGGCTGCGTCATTCGAACCGTTTGGTATTCGACTGCATTCTAAACAATTCATTCGACGTTCGATCAGACCTCGACACGATTAGAAGATTCAGAAAAATCAATTGCAAATATTTTTCTAAATCTTGGGGGCAAACTGTTTAGGTAAAAATTTACCATCGTACGACGACGACATAAAATCGTAAGATATCTTATTGGACCTTAGTCCTGTATTAAGATAAGGTCCTGAGACAAGCCTAAAGTTCCGTCGAACATCCGCATAACACCATCGAACGTCATAACGGATTCGTCGAACGATTACTCCAGCAAATATCGTACGATTCTCATAAGATAACGTACGATAGTTATCAATTATCCACTAACGGTCATATTTTTCCTTAGTCTGTTTTCTTGTAACAGGTAATTGACCGTTATCGAAGACTAAATCATCATTAAAGGCCAAGATACACATCTAATTAATACTCAACCGTTACGACCAGGATTCCCGCGACAGTTACAACCATTGTCATTAATGAGCTATTATTGATGACCGTTGCTGCAAAATCAACTATAAAAGACACCTGAAGCTCTCATTTGAGGGGATCTGATTATTTCCAAGCTGCTCTTACTTTCTCTCTAATTTCCACGCAAATCTTTGTAATTTACCTTTGATCGAATTGTCATTTCTATTGTAATCGTACGACTAACAGTGTAAAATTCAAGGATATCACCCCTGCTTGGTGATACATAGTTCAACGTCGACTATATCTTAGTCGGCCGCAGGTTTTTTCCTCGACATTGAGGTTTTTCCTGCGTCATCAATCTCTTGTGTTCATTTTTGTTTATTTGTTTGTGTGTTTACCAAGTTAGATTCTTACTTTCGACGGATTAACCTCACAACTTATCTTACGACGTAATTTGTGTAATTTTTTGCATAAACACTAGGAACCCATGCAAAACCAAACTACAACAACTTAGGATTACAACACCAATCTATGTTAAAGGAATATATGTAGCGGACAAATCGATATAAGAAAAACAATTATCATTATTATAATCAACATTTTACACATTTCTTGTGTCATTTTGAACCAATTACAATACACAAAAAACCTTCAAAATGACAATAATAATCGTAATTTCAAATTTTAATGGGCCATTATCCATATATCCCTAATATATAAATTTCAATTTTAAATTTTTAAGGGGGCAATTACCCAAATATGCCTAATATATAAATTTTTTTAAAGAAAAATTAAAATGTTAGGGGACAACTGCCTACTCTGCCCCCCTTGTGGCTCCACCCCTGAGCAAGATAGAGGTGAGATGGTAAGGTCGTCTGGTGGTAGTGGTAACCAAGAAATAGGAACTGGTAAATGGTAATTTAAAAGGGAATCTAAAAGATTAAAATTTTAGATTATTATATATGTATAAAATACATATTGTATTAAAGTATATAAACATAATATTTGTAGTTACATATATTATTATAAGTGTAGTATTAGTATTTAATATACAATTATTAGAAAAAAGAACAAGTATAGTTAATAGGTAAAAATTGTTAAGTTATATATGTAAATATATTGTATTATTAATTACCTTTTATTATGTATATATTTAGTTGCTTAATTAAGGCTATGCGTACCGCAGCCTAAGCTCAGCGGGCTCGAGCCCGCTAGGCTGAGCGGGCTGCGGTACGGTGGCATGGTGCTCGGCGGGCTGGGAGCCTAAACGGGTTGGCCACACCGCTGTTTTTGTGTGTGTTGTGTGTGAGAGGGTTGGGAGGGTTGGGGTACTAATTTGAGAGGGTTCCAGAGGGTTAATGGGAGGGTTGGAAAAAAGCTAATGTGGAGATGATGTGGCAGTCGGGTTGGGAGGGTTGGGATACTGATAGCCTAATGGCCTTAGATTATGTAACGTCTCAAATCATTTTTTTTCTCAAGATTTAACAAAATAATTAACGAAATTAAATAAAATTAACCATTGCAGCGGAATTTGTCCAAAAGATAACTTTTAAATATGAAAGGTGTTATTAACAACATTCAAAATAAATTAAATCAAAAGTCCTCAAACAAGGTTCAACCAACTTAAATGTAAATATTCCAAAACCCCATAATTTAATAGTTTAAAGTACTATTTCCCTTCCATCAAACTGAACTGAGCCCTTGGATTATCGGAACTTCAAGCCAAACCCTTCCCTTTGTTCTTTCCGGAAGAACCTGCATCTAAAGGAGAAACCACAACGGGTTAAGCTTTCGCTTAGTGAGCACAAATCACAATACACGTAAACGACATATCACAAACCACATACGTAATGAGAACTAGGCATGCAACCACATACGTCCTTACAACTCTCTACCATCAAGGACCATAGACACTGATATCAGGCTACGACACTACCGATACTCACGGTGGCCACCACCACTACAATTAGCACGAAACACAAGCAAGCTAGTCTCAACAACCACACACGTATTACACGCAATTCGTATACATAGCCACGTATAAGGGGTTAACGTACTCACATTGAATTGCTTCACAATTTACACGTAAAAGCACCCACAAGAACGTATGTCACACACTTATAAGTATACAATAAGCCATACACATAAGCTGTTAGGAATTATGTGCATAGTTGACAAACCAAGTGATTACGCATCCAATGTTACAAGACACTTGAGGGTCACACCTGTGAGGACCTATAAGTCGAACAAGTTAGATGAAACCCCGAAATGGAGAGTAAGGATTTATAATAGTGCATTATAAATCAATTGGGTAATTACAGTCAGAATTACCAAAGTTGGAGGGTTATTAATTAGGATATTATATATTTATTAGATAAATAAATATATAATAGTTAATTAATAAGATTTTATATATTAGATAAATATATAAATCATAATTATCGTATGCAAATTCTTTTCCAGCTAATTAAAAGGAAAAGATTTGAGATAATTATTATAAGGAAACTGTATTCCATACAAACTGTATTTTTTCCTCCATATAAATAAAGCCTATGGGTTAAGGAAAATAACAAGCTTTTCAAGCAAGAAAACCAGTTCTCAGTTTCCTCCTCCCTCTCTCTCTCAAAAACCGGCGCTGACCCCCCCGGTCGAATCTCAGTTTTTGTTCGGGTTTCTAAAAGTTCAACTAGAAGAACGTTCGTTGGTCGATCATTGGTGGATCTATTCTCAAGCAACCAGGTAAATTGATCTAAACCAAACTAATAGGATTAAAACTATAACGATTAAAAGATCATTAGGCTTAATGGGTTTTTAGCTTTTATCGCTTCCGCACGATTAGATCAGAAACAGCGTGTTTCTGATCGCAAAGGTTTTTATCAGTTTGATTAACCTATGAGATATATCAAACCAAGCGAGGTTCGATAGATCTGAGATAATCCTCGAGTCCGTTTGATCCGAGGATACCCACAAAAACCCAACAGTGGTATCAGAGCCATTGTTAAAATCGTTTTAGTTTTTTATCTGTTCATATCAGTTTATCAGTTTATGTGCGATCCGTTAAAAATCTGTTTCTTGCGTAACAAGTTCTTTAAAAATTTGATTTTTATTCAATTCTGATTCATATAAAAATTCGATTTTTATCGTTCGTTTCGTTATTATCTTTGTTGTAAAAACCCTAATCAAACCCGAGGAGGCACCGGGCCGCACCACAGCTGGTGGTGACGGCACCGGCCGTTGTCCGGGAGACCACCATGGCCGCACCACCAGGTTGGTGGTGGCCGCGGCATTCAAACAACCACAAACCGCTACCACTGGCGTGGTGGTGGGGATTTTTCGCTTGGGACTAGCAAACCGACAAACCACCAGATTGGTGGTGGTCTACAGTGGTAATGATGGTGCTTACGGTGGTGGTAGTCGGATCACGGTGGTCACACCGAAACCACCAGAAACCGCTAGAACGGTGGTGGAAGGCGGCAATCTTGATTGAACACAACCGCCGGCCAAACCGCAGCTAGCGGTGGCGGCAAACGCCTGGCCAAGACCACCGAGATGGTGGCGGCGGTGTTTTCGACCACTAGAAACCACTTTGGTGGTGGTGGTGCGTAGCGTTGTTAGTAACGAGAGAAAACAACCAACCACCGCCGGCTGCCATTAGGCCGTGCCAAGCGGTGGCGGTAGTCAATCAACGATAGGTGGCAGTTGGTGGTGGCAGGCGGTGTGCGGTGGCTGAAATCGACGACCTTAGTGAACAAACGGCTTTGGCCGATTAAACTATAAACCACCGGGCCAACCGCCGGCTGCCCTAAGGCCAAGCCAAGGTGGTGGCGTTAGTCGCCGCCAGACCAACCACCACTGGCTGCCTCACGGCCACGCCTAGTGGTGGTGGTGATCGACGGTACCACATTCGATCAAGACCCGCACCACGTTCGGCCGTAGCCGGATTGTGGATAGACCACGGCAACACCACCAGCGTGGTGGTGACAGCCTTTTGCGGTGATCAATGGTGGCCACAACCGCACCACAGCATCGTGGTGGCGGTACGGGAAAATCAACCAACAGCCTGACCGCCGAGACGGTAGGGCCGTGCGATAGTCGAATCGCACCAAACCATCAATTTTGATGGCAACGGAGGCGATGGTTGAATGGTGGCTGGTGGCGGCGAGTGGTGGTGACCGGACTGTTTAAACAAAACCAAAGCCATCATCGAGCCACCAAGACGATAGGTGATGGGCGGCGGTTCTTGACCATGGACTGTACCTAGGGTTTTTCCGTTTTTGGGCCTAGTTCAGTTATCAGGCCCAAAAGCCCAGTTTTTGGACCAAGTTGTGGGCCAAAAGGGGCTTATCAGTTTTCGGTTATTTTATCCAAATTAGTCGTTTTAGAATAATTTTGTATAATGTTTTATCAAAACCATTTAAAGTTCACTCTTTTCAAAGATGATCATTCCAGTTTGATATAATTTTTGGATAAAAGGGATTAATATAAAACTGATTAGCTAAAATAATGGTTTTGACTTATAAAACGGTTTTTGTTTTAACAAACCAGATAAAACCCAAGTTTTGAGATAATTGAAACAAGATAATTTTAAAGGATCCAGTTTTATTTCTCGTAATTATAATATTGCTTTTATTATAATGCAAATTGCTTGAGCTCGATATATGGATTTCAGTTTGATTTTACATATATATCTATTATAGTGTTTTGCCAACCTAGACCCTTGACATATTTGTGGGGAGGCCTGCGTGCCATTTGCAACCCCTTGTGTAATAATGACCTTAGGATAGATATTTGTTTTATTCTTTCGGGGATGACGAGGCCAGTGGGAGCTACGCGAGTTTTGAATCTTTTGGTAGAATAGGTCATTATTGGTCCCTAGGAAACGTTGGCAAAAACTATAATTAGGTACTATGTGATTAATTATTGTTTAATTGCATGGTTGATTAATTATTTGTGATATCTTGCATGTTAATAGTTTTAAATAGAATTGTTACTTTAAAACTAGTTTATATCACAAAAGAAATATAGGTTTTAGTTTCGTTAAACCTTTCAATTCAAAACGATAGTTTTTGATTTAAAAAAAAACCTATAGATGATTGTTTTATATAAAAGGCAAGTTGACAAAAACAGTTAGTTTTAATCAACTAGGTGTGTTGTTAAAACAGTTAGTTTTAATTAGCAAGTAATTTTAGAACAGTTGGTTTTAAAATTACGTGTATGTTTGAAACAGTTAGTTTAAAACATAAGTAGCCTTTATAACAATCAGTTTTTCAAAAGTCTGGAAGTAAAGTTTTTCAAAACCCCAAAAATCATAGATCAGTAGTGCAACCCATCTAGGGGCACCTTCGGCGTAAAGTACATAGGCGTTGTAAGTGATCACACATTCAACGTCTGTGTTCAAACTGAAGCTGAAGGGGTTACATAACTCTGCGAATTATCTCCGGGTGGTACCGGCCAGAGTATAGTGATCAGGTCCCCAAAATGGTGAGATCTGTTTTGGTACTATAATGTTCACCGGGTGGTACCGGGCCAAAAAGCACTAAGAGGGACTAAAACATGCACAGGTAGTTGCCATAAGTCCCGAAAAGATCTAGGAGTCATGTCAGTTAGACATGATTGGTAAAAGTCCTTACCTACTGAAATAAATACGGGTCTGGTGGAGCAAGAACATTACGCACATCAGGACGTATGAAATAAGGATCCTAGTCCAATAAATTGATCATTTAAGGGTTTATTGATATTTTATTGGAAATTAGTCTATTTACAGTTGCTAAGACCAAAAGTTTTATTTTGTGTAGATGGCAAGCACTGTTACCAGCACTAACAATCTTTCCCTCCGATCTATCCTAGAGAAGGATAAACTGACCGGCTCTAACTTTCTCGACTGGGAGCGCAATCTGATGATTGTGCTCAGACATGAGAGAAAGTGGTATGTGCTTGAAGAGCCACTTGGGGAGGCACCTCCGGCAAACGCTCCGGCTGCTGCCAGAAATGCCCACAAGAAGCACTCGGATGATCTCCTTGATGTTGCCTGTCTGATGCTAGCAACTATGAGCCCAGATCTGCAAGCAGGGCTCATAAATACAAATGCTTACGACATGATCCACCAGCTGAGGGACATGTTTCAGACTCAGGCTCGTACAGAACGCTACGATGCCACCAAAGCATTCAATGAGTGCAAGATGGTAAAAGGGATATCAGTAAGTGACCATGTCATGAAAATGAAACGGCACTTAGATCATCTGGAGAGGCTTGGTCATCCTGTTCCGTTGCAGCTAGCAACAGACACCATACTCAATTCACTGTCAGAAGACTACAGGCCCTTCGTAGTCAATTACAATATGAACAACATGGAGAAAACTATAGCAGAGTTGCACTCCATGCTAAAGACAGCTGAACTGAATATGGGGAACAAGAACGAGACTAAGGATGTCTTGATGGTAAAAGACGGAGGGGTGAAAAAGAAAAATGGGCAAGCTAGCACCAGTAAAGGAAAAGGACCAGTCCAGGCCATCCAGAGTGCACCCAAGAAAGGCAAGGGCAAGGGCAAGGGTAAGAAGGTTAAGCCAAACAAAGCTAGGACCGAGAATCGCTGCTTCATATGCAATGAGATCGGTCATTGGAGGCAAAACTGCCCTAAGCGTCATGAAGCAGGTATATAAACCTCAGAAAATTTATGATAGCTTTATTTTGACACTTCTTACTTGTTAGCTTACAAGTATACTGACACCTAGAGCAAATGATTATTGCAGGAGGTCAGAAATGAAGTGAGATGCCCAGAGGTTGCTGAGGATCTGAAGCACAAGTTTATTTCAATTTAAGTCAAGATATTTATGGATTTAAGACAGTTATTTTTCTAGTTTTAAATAGTTTTGGATGATTGTGATTTTTTGAATTTATAATTCTATGGTTTTATTTTTCAAAAATTATTATCTTGACATTGAAATATCTGATTGTGCTTAGAGTTTGTATGATCCTAGATGTTGCCTACTTCAAAAATCTATTGGATTGAAGTATTTGTATAAAAACTATCAAAACACACGAGATTCTATAGGAATGTGTTTTGAGAATAAAACATTTATGAATAATTGTTTTATGATCAAATTTTAAAGGAGAATTCAGGATATTAACTCAGATAGCGTTAATAACAGTATTTATAAAACTAGAAAGATTCCAAGTTCTGGAATCAGGATTTAATCAAATCCAGATAAGTTTTATAAAAGAAATTCTCAAAGTTAACTAGTCTAGTTTGATCAAGCTTCATTATTCAAATGTTTTAAGGAGAGAATTTAGGGTATTAACTCAGCTAGCGTTAATAACAGTATTTATGAAACTAGAAAGATTCCAAGATCGGGAATTAGGATTTGACCAAATCCAGTTAAGTTTCATAAAAGGAAATTCTCAAAGCTCATTACTTAAAATTAGAATTGACTAATCAAAGTATTGACTAAGTCAATAATAAAATTCTGAGTAATAGTTAGTTTTTATATAAGCAAGTGGGAGCCCAATTTATTCTCTATCTAGTCTCGGATAAAGAATAAAAGATGTAATTATTGATATATCTCGAAATTCATAATCCAGGTAGGATAAGAATTCATAAGATATAATTTACCTTTTAATCAAAAGGATAAGAGTTTCAAGACCCATGAAACAAAGGTCGTGACTGACTTTAGAAATCAATAATTAAAGTGTTGGATTAAAATATAGGATTCCAGTAGATTTGCCAGTATTGCAAATGGAATCTGATTTCAGGTAGAAATCATTCATCTACACAGCAACTAAGGAAAGTTGCAGTCTTACATATTCAGGAACTGGAAGTTAGTCCAGGTCTCCGAGTTCATGAAATATGATAAAAGTCTAGTTATTGTTTTATAAGGTGTTTGCAGAACAATAATTAGCAGATACAAGTAGATCGTATAAACAGACTTGTATTTTTGGTTATCACTTTGATTAAAATGGTAAACTTTAATCAAAGGGTTTAAACTAAAGATAGGTGATACTTTATTTTAGACCAGTATCTAACAAACGTTAAATAGATATTATGAAAGTTATTAAAGAAAAGACATTCAATCTTGTTATTATTACAGCGTGTAATATGGACTATACAAGATTGATTTCTTGATCACTTTCACATTTTTGCATGTTTTTAATATATCTAGGAATGAAATCAGTCTCCGATTTTTCATTCAAAATATGTCCGTGACAACTTATCATTGTGGGAGCATGATAAGGCGTTAAAGTCATTGTGAACTTTTAGGTAGTTATATAACAGCTACAAGTGTTGTAGACTAAAAGTTGCACAGATATTTGATAGAGTAGCAAATATCGGACGTGATCCGCGGTTGAGATTACTTCTTGGAAACAGTCATAAGTAAATCTCACAGTGGTTGTCCCTATCACCTGAGGTATCTGATTTGATATCATGAGGACTACTGAATTCTTAGTGCACTCAATCGCTACGCCGTAACAGGGTGGCTATAAAGGGTGTAACTAGATTCAGCGGAAGCCGTGGTGTTAAAGGCAGATATGCAAGATGGGATTTGCACCTCTTCTCAGAAGAGAGATATTTCTGGGCCCATCTTGACTGACTAAGTATACTGATGAAGTGCATGGCCATGCCCAAACGAACTGATTAGTTCTTTGTCGTTTACCTATCAGTGAAAGTCAGATAATCAAGAGAATAGAATCTTGAGTATTTAGAGTTGACACTTTCCAAGCTCATACTCACAGATGAAATATCGCGATGCAAAGGGAAAAGCCAAGATATACCCAATCAATGAACAGTAGTTTCATAGATACCAATTCCTCACGGAATGTTTATATCACCAGTCTGGGTATAAGAGTTCTTGTAACCTGGTCAGCCTAAGTGCCTATCTAGGGGCCTCCTTAGGTCAGTGTAATCAAAGGTGGTATTGCCAACTTGCACAAGTGGGAGTCTGTTAGGAATTATGTGCAGAGTTGACAAACCAAGTGATTACGCATCCAATGTTACAAGACACTTGAGGGTCACACCTGTGAGGACCTATAAGTCGAACAAGTTAGATGAAACCCCGAAATGGAGAGTAAGGATTTATAATAGTGCATTATAAATCAATTGGGTAATTACAGTCAGAATTACCAAAGTTGGAGGGTTATTAATTAGGATATTATATATTTATTAGATAAATAAATATATAATAGTTAATTAATAAGATTTTATATATTAGATAAATATATAAATCATAATTATCGTATGCAAATTCTTTTCCAGCTAATTAAAAGGAAAAGATTTGAGATAATTATTATAAGGAAACTGTATTCCATACAAACTGTATTTTTTCCTCCATATAAATAAAGCCTATGGGTTAAGGAAAATAACAAGCTTTTCATGCAAGAAAACCAGTTCTCAGTTTCCTCCTCCCTCTCTCTCTCCAAAAACCGGCGCTGACCCCCCCCCCCCCGGTCGAATCTCAGTTTTTGTTCGGGTTTCTAAAAGTTCAACTAGAAGAACGTTCGTTGGTCGATCATTGGTGGATCTATTCTCAAGCAACCAGGTAAATTGATCTAAACCAAACTAATAGGATTAAAACTATAACGATTAAAAGATCATTAGGCTTAATGGGTTTTTAGCTTTTATCGCTTCCGCACGATTAGATCAGAAACAGCGTGTTTCTGATCGCAAAGGTTTTTATCAGTTTGATTAACCTATGAGATATATCAAACCAAGCGAGGTTCGATAGATCTGAGATAATCCTCGAGTCCGTTTGATCCGAGGATACCCACAAAAACCCAACATAAGCAAGTACTCTCGAAAGCATTTAAAGACTCAAAACCGAAACACAATCCCTAGCCATAGCTAGGTTGTCCAAATTAGCCCCAAACTCGACTAAAGGCATTGAATTATAGTCCCAAGGGAAAGGCCATACAAGAAAACCCCAAACGGAACCCAACCAAAAAAGTCCAAAACCCAAAACAGCAAGATTTCGCGTTCGCGAGACCATGCAACCCAGGCTCGCGGCGCGAGGCATCAGCAGAACCCTGAAATCAATTTTCGACGGGATTTCGTCCCAAAGCCGAAAACCTCATCCTTGCCATCGATTTTTGCACCACAACTACTCAAGTAAACATGCCTTTTGATCCTTTAACATAACCTCATGACTTGGCATCTTAATAACATCAAAACAACAACAATTGGTGATCCAAAGATCACCAATTTCATCAACACAAACTCAAACCCTAACCCTTGAACAAGGACTTGAACTTGACACTTAAAAAATACATGAAGAAAATTCTTACCTTCGATCACTATACACCCAAATGAAGGCTAACACTTGGTTGAACCCGAAAGATGATCTCTTCCCTTCTAATTTTTCCACAATCGCCCAAAAGCTTCCCTTTTCTCTCTCAATTTTGTAAACTGACCAAATTAGAGGAGTCTAGGGCTTTCAAGCCCCTTATATACTTGGGTCCAACCCTCATCTTTCAAAAATAACAATTTAACCCTTCAACCTGAAATTTACACAATCGACACCAAAGCTTTACTAAGTTTTAACGGAACAAGTTAAATAACTGGTTTTGGGAAATGGGGCGTTACAACTCTCCCCCACTTACCAAGATTTCATCCCGGAAATCGATCATGCTTGGAAAATTTCGGGATAATTCGCCCTCATCTCGGCTTCCGTCTCCCACGTCCACTCCGACCCCTTACGATGTTCCCACTAGACCTTCACTAGTCCAATCTCCTTGTTCCACAAAGTCTTAGTCTTCCGCTCTAACACAGCAATCTGACTCTCAACGTAGTTGAGCCGTTCATCCACTTGTATATCATTAATAGGAATGTGAGCTGACTCATCAGCTAAACATTTCCTCAATTGCGATACTTGAAAGGTCTTATGTATCTGGCTGAGCTCTGGAGGTAACTCGAGCCTATACGCCACCTTACCTACACGCGCTATCACCTTGAAAGGTCCGATATATCTAGGGCCAAGCTTGCCCCTCTTTCTGAATCGGATTACCCCTTTCCACGGCGATACCTTCAGTAACACATCATCACCCACGTTGAACTCTAAATCCGACCTCCGCTTGTCGGCATAGCTTTTCTGACGACTCTTGGTGGTTCGCAACCGCTCTCGAACCATCTCTATGCTCTCCGTCGTCTTTTGCATTATTTCAGTGCTACCCAACTCCCGCTGGCCCACCTCTCCCCAACAATAGAAGTCCTACATCTCCTCCCGTACAACATTTCGTACGGAGGCATGCCGATGCTGGCATGGTAACTGTTGTTATACGAAAAATCGGCCAACGGTAGATAGGTATCCCAACTACCACCAAAATTCAACACGCACGTCCTCAACATGTCTTCGAGAGTTTGAATCGTCCTCTCACTCTAACCATCTGTCTGAGGGTGAAATGTGATGCTGAGCTTCAGGTTGGTTCCCATATCTTCATGAAACCATGTAAATCGTACATCTCAGTCAGAGATCACCGTCACTGGCACCCCATGCCTTGCTACCACCTCTTTAACGTAGATGTCGACTAACTTTTCTGACGAAGAGCTCTCATTAATGGCAATGAAATGAGCGCTCTTGGTCAACCGATCCACTATCCCAAATCGCATCCACGCTCCTAGGAGTACGCAATAGCTTCGTGATCAAATCCATAGTGATGTGCTCCCACTTCCACACAGGCATCTCCAAGGGTTGGAGTTTCCCGTGTGGCCTCTAGTGTTCAGCCTTGACTCTCAGACAAGTCAGGCACTTCTCCACGTAACGAGCTACATCTCGTTTCATTCCCAGCCACAAATACTTGGTTTTTGTTCCGATACATCTTGGTAGATCCCAGGTGAATCGAGAACTTGGACTTATGAGCCTCGTCCAAGAGTGTCTGCCTCGCCTCACACGGCACCAGCACCCAGACACGACCCGAACGAGTCAAAAGTCCCCAACTATCAGTCACCAATTGGGCCAATTGGCCCTTAATTAGTCTGACCCTGTATCCTTGGTAATTGAGGATTAAGAGTAGGACTATTTCATTTCAAATTCGGGTGTTCCCTCCATCCAGGATTATAAGTTGGTGAAAAAGGTCCAGTTTTATCATTATTACTAATGTAATTTACCTTTTCTGGATTTCCAGGACAATTATCAAAAAGATGATTCTCACTGCAATAGACACATTGGATAGGTAGCTCAGATGGTTCAGGGGTGTTGATACTAGACACCACTTGCTTGTTGGTAGTGAGATTTTTAAGCACAACTGCCATATCACGCAGTTGAGAAGCAAGTGTTGAATAAGTACCATCATCCTTGGCACCAGCTAGTTGTAAAGGTTTTGAACGAGAATCTGCCCAATGTCCATTGTTGTTTGAAATCTTCTCAAGGATATTGTATCCTTCATTGTAAGAACTGGCTGTAAAAGCTCCTCCTGCAGTAGCATCGAGCATTTGTCTGGCTGAGTAATTCAAGCCATTATAAAATGTCTCTAGCTGAATGCAGTAGGGAATGCCATGGTGAGGGCATTTTCTCAGTAATTCTTTAAATCTTTCCCATGCTGTGGGAACTGCCTCATCATCCTCTTGTCTGAAAGTATAGATCTCATTTCTAGACTGAGCATTTCTTAAAGGTGGAAAATATTTTTTCAAAAATACTTCAGCCATTTGATTCCAGGTAAAAATAGAGTTTGGTTTTAAGGAATTGTACCATCCTCTGGCATGATGACTTAATGAAAAAGGAAAAAGTTTTAATTTTAAAGCGTCATCAGATATTCCTTGTAGTCTAAATTGATTATGCAATTTCTATAAAAGATCTGAGATGAGCATGTGGGTCTTCTTTTGACAATCCTGCAAAGACCATTATTCTATAACATTTGAAACATTACAGTTTTTAGCTCAAAATGTGGGATATTGCTTGTAGGATCACGTATCCCAGTTTGTAATTGATGTACAATAGGGATAGCGTAATCCATCATACTGTTATCTTTGGAGTTGGCCAGACGAAAGATGTGTTGTTCTGCATCCTCAATCTGCCGATTATTATTAGGAAGTGGTGGTGGATTTCTTAAAATTCCATTAACTGGGTTTCCCTCCTGAACTTGTGGTCCAGGTTTGTAACACCCCGCTAAAGCGGAACCGCAAGGTGTGACAGTCTAGATTACATAGCGATAGGAGATAAATAGCACCAATCATTCATACCAGAATAAATAAAGTTTACAATGTATTACAACCAACCGTAAATTAAGGTTTACAGACTTAACAAAAAGAACATTGTCTTGATTGGTGGTTACAATTGCCCAAAATTAAACTTTATCATTCACCTTCGGATTTCCTGAAAAGCATGTTAAAACAAGTGTCAACTACGAGAGTTGGTGAGTTCACAGGTTTTCATATGCACAAAACAGTTTAAATGCAACAAATTTTTAGTGAACCCTTTCGTTCACTCAGTTTTCCATAAGCCAATTATAGTGAATCCGTTCATTCACTCAATTTTTATAAACAGTTATAGTGAATCCGTTCATTCACTAAATTTTTGTAAACAGTTATAGTGAACCCGTTCATTCACTAAATAAACAGTTTTAGTGAATCCGTTCATTCACTAAATACGTATAAACAGTTAGAGTGAATCCGTTCATTCACTACCAACCTGTGAGTAAATTCCCCGGGTCAAGTTAATCACATGATATTTATTCTTTGAGCCACTACTAAACCTAAAACCAATTTGCCCTAACGATCTACCTCAGAGGTGGTAGCGAACCACATGTGTAGAGCGTTTTCGCGAACTACCTCAGCGGTGGGACTAAAACCCCACATGTGTAGACGCTGCACTACCTCAGCGGTGGGACTAAATCCTGTTGGGTTTTTGTGGGTATCCTTGGATCAAACTGATCCGAGGATTATCTCAGATCTATCAAAACCTCGCTGGTTTGATATATCTCGTAGGTTTAAAACAAACTGTTAAAACCCACGTGATCAGAAACACGCTGTTTCTGATCTAAACATGCGGAAGCGATAAAAGCTAAAAACCCATTAAAGCCTAATGATCTTAATCGTTTGTAGCTCTAAACCTAAAAGATTAGGTTAGATTAATTTACCTGGATGCTTGAGAATTAGTCCACCCGTAATCAACCAACGAACGTTCCTCTAGCAGAACCGTGAAATCCGAACAAAGAAAAACCGACCGAAGGGGGAAGGGGTTTTGGTGCGCCGGTTTTGGGAGAGAGGAGGGGAGACAGGAAACTGATTTTTCAACTGAAAAGGCTTAATTGTTTTTCCTTAACCCATAGGCTTTATTTATATGGAGGAAAAACACAGTTTGTAAGGAATCCAGTTTCCTTATAATAATTATCTCAAATCCTTTCCTTATTTTAATTAGCTGGAAAAGAATTTGCATACGATAATTATAATTTATATATTTATCTAATATATAAAATCTTTATTAATTAACTATTATATATTTATTTATCTAATAAATATATAATATCCTAATTAATTAATAACCTTCCAACTTTGGTAATTCTGACTGAAATTACCCAACTGATTTATAATACACTATTATAAATCCTAACTCTCCATTTCGGGATTTCATCTAACTTGTTCGACTTATAGGTTCTCACAGGTGTGACCCTCAAGTGTCTTGTAACATTGGATGTATAATCTCTTGGTTTGTCAACTCTGCACATAATTCCTAACAGACTCCCACTTGTGCAAGTTGGCAATACCACCTTGATTATACGGACCTAAGGAGGCCCCTAGACAGGCACTTAGGCTGACCAGGTTACAAGAACTCTTATACCCAGATTTGGTGATATAAACATTCCGTGAGGAATTGGTATCTATGAAACTACTGTTCATTGATTGGGTATATTTTGGCTTTTCCCTTTGCATCGCGATATTTCATCTGTGAGTATGAGCTTGGAAAGTGTCAACTCTAAATACTCAAGATTCTGTTCTCTTGATTATCTGACTTTCACTGATAGGTAAACGACAAAGAACTAATCAGTTCGTTTGGGCATGGCCATGCACTTCATCAATATACTTAGTCAGTCAAGATGGGCCCAGAAATATCTCTCTTCTGAGAAGAGGTGCAAATCCCATCTTGCATATCTGCCTTTAACACCACGGCTTCCGCTGAATCTAGTCACACCCTTTATAGCCACCCTGTTACGGCGTAGCGGTTGAGTGCACTAAGAATTCAGCAGTCCTCATGATATCAAATCAGATACCTCAGGTGATAGGGACAACCACTGTGAGATTCACTTATGACTTTTATTCCAAGAAGTAATCTCAACCGCGGATCACGTCCGATATTTGCTACTCTATCAAATATCTGTGCAATTTTTTAGTCTACAACACTTGTAGCTGTTATTCAACAACTGATCATAACTACCTAAAAGTTCACAATGACTTTAAAACCTTATCATGCTCCCACTTGATAAGTTGTCACGGACAGGTTTCGAATGAAAAACGGAGACTGATTTCATTCCTGGATATATTAAAAACATGCAAAAATGTGAAAGTGATAAAGAAATCAATCTTGTATAGTCCATATTACACGCTGTAATAATAACAAGATTGAATGTCTTTTCTTTAATAACTTTCATAATGTCTATTTAACGTTTGTTAAATATTGGTCTAAAATGAAGTATCACCTATCTTCAGTTTAAACCCTTTGATTAAAGTTTACCATTTTAATCAAAGTGATAACCAAAAATACAAGTCTGTTCGTACGATCTACTTGTATCTGCTAATTATTGTTCTGCAAACACTTTATAAGAACAATAACTAGACTTTTAACATATTCCATGAACTTGGAGACCTGGACTAACTTCCAGTTCCTGAATATGTAAACTGCAACTCTCCTTAGTTGCTGTGTAGATGAATGGTTTCTACCTGAAATCCGATTCCATTTGCAATCCTGGCAAATCTACTGGAATGCTACATATATTTTAATCCAACACTATAATTATTGATTTTTAAGTCAGTCACGACCTTTGTTTCATGGGTCTTGAAACTTTTATCCTTTTAACTAAAAGGGTAAGTTATATCTTATGAATTCTTATCCTACCTGGACTTATGAATTCCGAGATATATCAATAATTATGTCTTTTATTCTTTCATCTTAGACTAGATAGAGAATAATCGGGCTCCCACTGACTTGCATAAAAACTAACTATTACTCAAAACTTACTATTGACTTATTCAAGACTTTGATTAGTCAATCCTAATTTCAAGTAATGGACTTTGAGAATTTCCTTTTATGAAACTCAACTGGATTTGGTTAAATCCTAATTCCAAACCTTGGAATTCTTCTAGTTTCATAAATACTGTTATTAACGCTATCTGAGTTAATACCCTAAATTCTCCTTTTTAAAACATTTGAATAAAACTTGATCAAATTTGATTAGTTAATTCTGAGAATTTCTTTTATAAAACTTAACTGGATTTTGGTCAAATCCTAATTCCAGAACTTGGAGTCTTTCTAGTTTTATAAATGCTGTTATTAACGCTATCTGAGTTAATATCTTAAATTCTTCCTTTTGATCATAAAACTGTTATTCATAAATGTTTTATTCTCAAAACACATTCCTATAGAATCTCGTGTGTTTTGATAGTTTTTATACAAATTACTTCAATTTCATTAAAGTAATTATAACAGGCATCAACAACTAGGATCATACAAACACTAAGCACAATCAGATACTTCAATTGTCAAGACAATAACTTTTGAAAAATAAAACCATCGAATTATAAAAATAATTATCCAAACATTGTTTAAAACATAAAACCCCCAAAATAACTGTTTTAAAACTATAAATTCAAAAGATGTCTTGACTTAAATTGTCTCGTGCTTTGATCCTTGGCAACTCCTGGGCACTTCACTTCATTTCTGATTTCCTGCAATGTCATTTGCTCTAGGTATCAGTATACTTGTAAGCTAACAAGTAAGAAGTGTCAAAACAAAGCAATCATAAATTTTCTGAGGTTTACATACCTGCTTCATGACGCTTAGGGCAGTTTTGCCTCCAATGACCGATCTCATTGCATATAAAGCAGCGATTCTCGGTCCTAGCTTTGTTTGGCTTAACCTTCTTGCCCTTGCCCTTGCCCTTGCCTTTCTTGGGTGCACTCTGGATGGCCTGAACTGGTCCTTTTCCCTTGCTGGTGCTAGCATGCCCATTCTTCTTTTTCACCCCTCCGTCTTTCACGATCAAGACATCCTTAGTCTTGTTCTTGTTCCCCATATTCAGTTCAGCTGTCTTAAGCATGGAGTGTAACTCTGCTATAGTTTTCTCCATGTTATTCATGTTGTAGTTGACTACGAAGGGCCTGTAGTCTTCTGACAGTGAATTGAGTATGGTGTCAGTTGCTAGCTGCAACGGAACAGGATGACCCAGCCTCTCCAGATGATCTAAGTGCCGCTTCATTTTCATGACATGGTCACTTACTGATGTTCCTTTTACCATTTTGCACTCATTGAATGCTTTGGTGGCATCGTAGCGCTCTGTACGAGCCTGAGTCTGAAACATGTCCCTCAGCTGGCGGATCATGTCGTAAGCATTTGTATTTATGAGCCCTGCTTGCAGATCTGGGCTCATTGTTGCTAACATCAGACAGGCGACATCAAGGAGATCATCCGAGTGCTTCTTGTGGGCATTTCTGGCAGCGGCCGGAGCGTTTGCCGGAGGTGCCTCCCCAAGTGGCTCTTCAAGCACATACCACTTTCTTTCATGTCTGAGCACAATCATTAGATTGCGCTCCCAGTCAAGAAAGTTAGAGCCGGTCAACTTATCCTTTTCCAGGATAGAGCGGAGGGAAAGATTGTTAGTGCTGGTAACAGTGCTTGCCATCTACACAAAATAAAACTTTTTGGTCTTAGCAACTGTAAATAGACTAATTTCCAATAAAATATCAATAAACCCTTAAATGATCAATTTATTGGACTAGGATCCTTATTTCATACGTCCTGATGTGCGTAATGTTCTTGCTCCACCAGAACCGTATTTATTTCGGTAGGTAAGGACTTTTACCAATCATGTCTAACTGACATGACTCCTAGATCTTTTCGGGACTGTGGCAACTACCTGTGCATGTTTTAGTCCCTCTAAGTGCTTTTTGGCCCGGTACCACCCGGTGAACATTATAGTACCAAAACAGATCTCACCATTTTGGGGACCTGATCACTATACTCTGGCCGGTACCACCCGGAGATAATTCGCAGAGTTATGTAACCCCTTCAGCTTCGGTTTGAACACAGACGTCGAATGTGTGATCACTTACAACGCCTATGTACTTTACGCCGAAGGTGCCCCTAGATGGGTTGCACTACTGATCTATGATTTTCGGGGTTTTGAAAAACTTTATTTCCAGGATTTTGAAAAACTGATTGTTTATAAAGGCTACTTATATTTTAAACTAACTGTTTGAAACATACATGTAATTTTAAAACTAACTGTTCTAAAATCACTTGCTAATTAAAACTAGCTGTTTTAATAGCATCCCTAGTTGAAAACTAACTGTTTTTGTCAACTTTGCCCTTTTATAAAACAATCATCTATACGTTGTTATAAAGAGCAATTAAAACTAACTGTTTTAAATATTCATGTTATTTTAAACTAACTGTTTAAAATATCGGCTAATTGACATCAACTGATTTAAAGTGTACTGGTTAATTGAAACTACCTGTTTCAATAACCCTTTCCGACTGACAAAAGCTAACTGTTCTGTCAATTTTGCTCCTTTTATAACAATACATTAGGTTTTATTAAAGTGCTTCACTTTAAAGGTTTTCGATTGGAAAAATAATAAAACCTAATTCCTCCTTGTTTTAAAAATTCCTTTTAAAACATATCTAATAAACTAGCAGTTATTAGCATCAACTACGCAGTTAATCATGCACACAGATAATTATAACAACTACGCAATTGTAAAACAGATAATTATAGGATTTGCCAATTTTGTTCCTAGGGACCAATAATGACCTAGTTTTTTCTACAACTTCAAAACTTCGCGTAGCTCTCACTGGCTTCGCCATACTTGTCAGTATTCCGGTAAGATGAAGAATAGCTCCCACTGGCCTCGTCATCCAAAAGAAAGAAAAATCTATCCTAGGGTCATTATTACATAAGGGGTTGTAAACGGCACGCAGGCCTCCCCATGAAAATGTCAAGGGTCTAGTTTGGCAAATACTATAACGTATATATGTAAGATCAAACTGAAAAACATATATAGTTCTCAAGCAATCACTCAATTTATCTATGCAATATAAAAGCAATATTATTACGAGAAAAATAAACCTGGATCCGTTAAAATTATCTTGTCTCAATTATCTAAAACTTGGTTTTATAACTGATTCAAAAACAAACTGTTTTATGAATCCTAAAAGGAAAACTTTAGACGGTTTTAACTATGAGATTTATAATAAATCTCAAAACAAAAATCATTTAATCCTTTTTCCCAAAAAATATTTCAAAAAGGGGTTTTATCGATCCAATTTTTAAAACGGGCCTCTGAGTAAAAACACAATATTGGGCTTATCTTAAAACCGTTCATGAAACTGGATAATTTGGTCTAACGGAAAATAACTTCGGATAAAACTTTAAAACCAAACGAGCTCTATTGGGCCATAACTTGGTCCAAAGAACTGGGCTTCGGGCCTGATTACATGACTTGGCCCAAAACGAAAAACCCTAGGTCTGGCCTATGATCAAGAACCAACGTTTACCACCACGCTGGTGGTTCGTCCGTCGAACGGCCACTGCGTAATTATTATCATTGATTGGTAACGATAGCAATGCTACTACCGCCACCAATCGACGCCTTTGATGACCATCAATCCGGTCAATAATAGAAAACCGCCGGTCACCACCAAACGGGTGGTTTGGCCTCGCCGGTTGTGTGTGGTCCGGCCACCGGTATGCAGCCAACTGCTACTACCACTATTGCCGCTTGGCCACCATCGAAACGGATGGATCTGCCATGGCTTCACCGCGGTACGGCCAAAGCCGCGCGGCATCCGGCAACATCACCGCCTAGTGCGGTTTGATTCGTTTGGCCACCGCAGTGGCTTTAATTGCCACTATTGAAAATCGCCGGCCACCACCACGCTGGTGGTTTGGCCCTTGGCGTCGATCGCGGTTTGGCCTACGGGCTCGACGCGGTTTGTTGATCGGGAAAACGACGGTCACCACCGAGCTGGTGGTTCGGCCTCGTCGTCCACGGTCGACCTAAAACAACATCGCCATCAACAGCGATTAATGACCGCCACTATCGCCGCCGATCACCACCGATCTGGTGGCGTGGCGGTTTGATTGTGACAGAGCCGTTGCCGCATCCACCGTCTGTGGTGCGGTGATCGGCTTTGGCCATAGCCATCGCTTCCACCACCTAGGTCAAGCCTCCACTTGGTGATCGAACGACCACCGTGGTTCGACCATTGATCTGAAACCACCGACCGCCACCACGCTGGTGGTTTGGTTTTGTCACGGTTTCTTACCGCCGGGGTTTACGACCGTCGTTGAAAACCGCCGTTGCCACCACCGATCTGGTGGTGATCCGCGGTCACAACTATCATCATCGCCGCTGCCTCCATTCTGGGCACGGCTGCGGTGGTCCTTTTGCTAGACGCTGCCATCACCGGTCTGGTGGTGTAGCGGTGGATTCATGGTGGTTTTACTGGGTTTTTATTCGTACGATAAACAAAGCTTAAATAATCAAAATTTTATAAACTATATAAAATAAAGATCAGATTTTTAAACTTGTTCAATAACAATTTTAACGGATCACATGTAAGCAGATAAACTGATATGAACAGATAAAAGACTAAAACGATTTAACAATGGCTCTGATACCACTGTTGGGTTTTTGTGGGTATCCTTGGATCAAACTGATCCGAGGATTATCTCAGATCTATCAAAACCTCGCTGGTTTGATATATCTCGTAGGTTTAAAACAAACTGTTAAAACCCACGTGATCAGAAACACGCTGTTTCTGATCTAAACATGCGGAAGCGATAAAAGCTAAAAACCCATTAAAGCCTAATGATCTTAATCGTTTGTAGCTCTAAACCTAAAAGATTAGGTTAGATTAATTTACCTGGATGCTTGAGAATTAGTCCACCCGTAATCAACCAACGAACGTTCCTCTAGCAGAACCGTGAAATCCGAACAAAGAAAAACCGACCGAAGGGGGAAGGGGTTTTGGTGCGCCGGTTTTGGGAGAGAGGAGGGGAGACAGGAAACTGATTTTTCAACTGAAAAGGCTTAATTGTTTTTCCTTAACCCATAGGCTTTATTTATATGGAGGAAAAACACAGTTTGTAAGGAATCCAGTTTCCTTATAATAATTATCTCAAATCCTTTCCTTATTTTAATTAGCTGGAAAAGAATTTGCATACGATAATTATAATTTATATATTTATCTAATATATAAAATCTTTATTAATTAACTATTATATATTTATTTATCTAATAAATATATAATATCCTAATTAATTAATAACCCTCCAACTTTGGTAATTCTGACTGAAATTACCCAACTGATTTATAATACACTATTATAAATCCTAACTCTCCATTTCGGGATTTCATCTAACTTGTTCGACTTATAGGTTCTCACAGGTGTGACCCTCAAGTGTCTTGTAACATTGGATGTATAATCTCTTGGTTTGTCAACTCTGCACATAATTCCTAACAAATCCCACATGTGTAGTACCACATATGATTACGTGCACCCTATACTCGTCAGTAAACAAGGGTGGGTCCACTCTACCAAATAGCGCTATCCACAATAACCATTGGCTCGAAACGAGTTAATAGTAGTGTATTCAACATGGGACTTTTACTCAATATATCATGTCTCATAACATTTCAAATTTAGCTCACAACACATTTCATTTCGCAACATTTTCACAATTCTTCACAATCATTTGTAAACATGCTTTTCACCCCAAAACACGTAAAAACGGTAAAAAGTGGGGCTGTGAATACTCACCTTGAGTAGCTTTGCGTTTCTAAACAACCGTTAGTGCGTGAATAATCCCGACTCCAAGTCTACTTATGCCCTATAACATACGTATTTGATGTAAGTCTAAATTCAACGGTCCATATCTAGCAAGTCAATACCGATATCCTATTATAATGCCTTTACTTAATTTTATTAAATGCAACTTAGTACAAAATAGGTTTTTGTTACTTTATATTAATATTCAAACACATGAGAAGTCTTGAAGTTCACAAACCCATCTTTTGAAAGAATTCAGATTCTGGCAGGTTCATTGTGTTGTAAAAATGTTATCTTTAAGCTTAGTTCCAAAAAGAGACAAGTTACCAAAATTTTACCTACTGATATTGAGGGTATTAACAATATTCCCACCAAATTTCATGATTTTTGGAAATGATTAACATATTTTAAAAATTATTGTAAATTCAGTGTGCAAGTAGCAATGCTGAAAAGACATGTCTGTAGAGTTTGTGTCATAGAGTTCTCATTATTATACCAAAATTTGAATTTCAAAAGGGATTTTAAAGTAAATTCAAATATCTAACAAATGAAACTTGATTCACACGATTTGGATGATTTTTGAATGAGATATGACCTCATGAACTCAAGCATGTGAATCTGTCATCAGTGGACAGATTACACTCCGAATTTCATTTCATTGGTTGCACATTCAAAACTCCACCAAATCATGAATTTCCAGATTCTTTAGAAAGCTAACTCATTAAACTTGAACTTAGAACCAAGAATCATGCATTTTAGTTAAATTATCAAGAAGATATGCATGCATGAAGTTGATATAAATTTCTGGTCAGAATCTGATGAACACCAAAAAGTTTCCACATGGTTGAGGGCTCAAAACATGGAATTTTTGATTGATTCCAGTGGGGTTTGAACCCTAACACATAAAACATTGTACCATAAAATTTCCAGAAGAGAATGAATACAAAAACACCCTTTTTGGGTCGTATAAACAACATGCAATAAATCTGTCAGCTTTATTCCAGAACCAAAACTCAATATTTCAACCAACAACACTTGTAATCTTTGAAAATTTGGGGGTTTAATTGATGATAAACTAAAAACCCCTAACTTATATCAAATGAGTAGATGAAATAAACTTGAACATCATCAAAACACATGCATGAAATAACAATAAATTTCAGCTCCTTATGAGCATCAAGAATACCCAAAATGTAAGATTTTCACCCCAAACTTGTGTTTTTAAGGAGAAGTCATAGAGTTTCACCTTCTTTGAATGTTCTTACACATTTCTAAGGTTCATTCTCGTCCTCAAACATCAAGAACAACATTCATCCAATAAAAGAGGGTTTAAACCTCAAGAAATACAAGAAAAAGCTTCAAAAATGCTAGAAATCGGAGTTATAATGCACCTACAACACTTACCTTGATGATGCAAACTACTAAGGCTTTTGAAATTTTTGATCACACTTCTAAAAACTCAGATTTTGAGAGATTGAATGGCTGATTTCTTTGAGAGAAAAATGAGAGAAGAAGATAGAGAGAAAGAGAAATTTGAAATTAAAATGATGTGTATTGAAGAAGAAATGATGGTTTTATGGGAAAAGGAAAAAAAAGAAAAGAGAGAGAGTGGTTAATAGGGGGGTGGCCAGCCAAGGTGGGTCCCACCCCAACCCTTTCATTTATTTTTTTTTATTTTTTTAAACCTTACACTGTTTAGATTAAACGCAGTGTCGGGTTTCGGCGCTTTTTCGGCAAAAACCGACTTTTTCAAAGGCAAAATTGGATTGTTTGGTTCAGTTTCTTTTTATTTTTAATAAAGTAACATATTTTACATAAGTTGACTTTAAATTTGGCATTATAAGGTTTTCGGGTGACTCTGGGCCGGTACGGGCTTTTCGGGGCAAATATTCGGGAATTCTAGGTTATCTCCAAAATTTTTCACACTCTCAACCTTAATTCTTCCTAAATAGATATAGGATTAAGATTTCACTAAGAATTATACTAATGAGTGATTATCAGGCCGCTAACCTGAGAGCCGAATTTTGTCGGTTGTCACAAGGTTCCTGAATAATAGGTAAAGGGCCAACATGTGGGTGTGCCACATGTGGTTGAATGACTTGCTGCTAATTCCTACCATTACCTCCAGGAGGTGGTGGTAGAGGTGGCGGTAAACCGTCATCATTAAACCTCTCATCAGGTTGGTTTTCAGGAAATGGGAGTTCATCGACAAATAATTTTCGATCTCCTTCCATTGTAGATGAGGTAGAAGTTTGAAAATTTCTTTGTTCCTTTTTACGACGTCTAAAAGTTCTTTCGATATCGGAGTCTAGATTGAAAAATTCCCGACGAGATATTCTTGGCATAAACTAAAAGATTTTTTTTTGTAATGTTTTTTTTATAAATATATTTTTTTCGAAAATAAATAATTGTATATATATAATCTCCCTCTCTTTTTTTTCAACAGAGTGGTAGAAAAATTAACTCTCTAAAACTTACTTTTGTAAAAAACTGTTGTGTTGCTTCCCCGGCAACGGCGCCAAAAACCATTAAACATGTAAAAAACAATCAATATTATTTGTAACAAACAACTCAATAAAATAGCTCTTAAATACTTTTTAAAAAGAGAACATAAATTTTTTAAAAACACTAGAAATTGTTATAAAAATCGAATTTGATTATTTTTCACGAATCGCAAGCTGGATATTTGTTAATAGCAAATAGATCTGGAATAATTTTTGAAAAAATTTATCAAGAAATTTTTATAAAAAACAGATTTGGAATGTTTTTTACAAACAGATCTGGAAAAAAAACGAGTCTAAGTTTTTTATAAGAAAAACAAATCTAATGGTTTTCTAAATCAAACGTGATGGGGTTTTCTGAAAACGGAACTAAGATAAATTGAATTGAAGATGTAGTTATCAATTAGAAAAGAGTAAATATTAAAAGTATTATACCTTGTGGAAGATGGTAGTGGTGGTCTTTGACGGCGGTGAACTTCAATGGTAGTGGTTAGTGTTTTGGTAAAAAATTACACAATTTAATATCGTAAGATGTTGTGAGGCGAATCCGTCGAGAGAAAGAAATCTAATCCGATAAAACGTGCGATGAAATAAAATAAAAGACAAGACAATTAATGACGCAGGAAAAACCTCGAGGTCGAGGAAAAAACCTGCGGCCGACTAAAAAGGTATAGCCGACGTTGCACTAGTTATCACCAATAAGGGGTGATGTCCTCGAGAATTACAGTTGAGATCGTACGATTACAACGAAACGGAATGTAAATTACAAAGAGTAGTATATAAATTGTAGAGAGTATTCGTTGATTTCAGAGTAATCAGATGTCTTCAAATGATGGCTTCGAACTCTTTTTATAGCTGACCAGAATGTAACAGTCGTCCCATAATTGTATCTTTAATGCAACGGCTATAACGGTAGCTAAAATCTCGCATGTAACGGTTTGAAGCTTTATGAAGAGCATATCTTGGTCTTTAACGGTCACTTGATCTTCGATGTCTGTTGTTTATCTGTTACAAATGATCATACTTAAGATATATTTATCCGTTAGTGTTATATCGTGTGATATCGTACGTTTCTAGTTATATCGTATGATATCTTATGTAAAGATCGTTCGATATTTGATTGTTGCCGATCGAGGGTATACGTATCTCATCTCAGGACCTTATCTTAATACAGGATTATCATCCTGAAAGATATCTTATGATTTTAAATCGGTCGTCGTGCGTCGTGCGATTTTTCACCCAAACAGTTTGCCCCCGAGATTTGGAAAAATTTTATTCTGAATATTTCTGAATCTCTTATCTGCAAAAGCTGATCGTTAGTTATGCTAAAGAATAATCAATTGTTAGTGAACGAATTTCATTTAAATCAATTTGAATAGGAACGGTTTCGATGACGTCGTCGTGATGACGCGTTTACAACAGCTGTCGTCTCAACGGTTGTAATTGGACGCGTGTTAATGTGTGATTGGATCTGCATTACTTGGAGAGAAAATTTAGTTGCCATATAATAGTTAATCTCAATCCGAATTAGATTCAAATCTCATAATTTCGATAAAGCAATCGTTTCCTAAAATCGTTCCTTTATTTTCGACCAAGATTTGAGCGACGATTGTTTAAAAGGTACCTTCTTCTTCTTAGTTTTTCATGCGTTTAAAATCCATTGCCCAGAAAAGTAATAGAGGTCTTGATACTCTTAGGTTTCTTAGGTTAAGAAGAAGTCTTGATAGATTAGATTTTGTTATGTCGCCTGAGGTTAAGAGTACGATTAAGGATAGTTTAGAGGTGATGGCCTTGAGGGAATTATCGGGATTACCAGAGAATGCCATGGTTAGGGTGGCTAGTGAGATCAGACCGGCGGATGCACCAGCGGGTTTCTTTGCTTTATTTGAATACCCGTTCAAAATAGGCTTTAGGTGGCCGTATAGTCCTCTATCGCGTGCTTTCATGAGCCGTTTCGATCTTTCTCCTGGTCAACTAATGCCCAATTCTGGAGGGTTATTAACGTCATCGAACGTGTGACGAAGGACTGGGGTCGTCCTGCATTTTCTGTCGATGATCTACTTACGGCGTATACGGTGAAGCCAACAGAGTATCATCGATACGGTCTTTTTCCCAAAGGCAGAGGGGATTCGATGCTGGTTCATGGTACTCAGGTCCATGACAGGGGTTGGAAGACAAGATACGTATTTGTTCAGTCTTCTTCGGTCTTAGGAGATGGGAGTTGGGTGGTTCCAGAATGGAATCCATTAGGTATAGGTGTTTTCCTCGTAAATACTTTTTCTCGTAATTTTTTGATTTGTTTATCTCATGTCTGAATTTTCCCTTTCTGCAGAGATCGATTTCTCGTTCGACGCTACTGAAGAATCGAAAGCCGCAGTCGAACGATTCTTATCGTATAGTATCAGCGAACGTTTTTATTCCACTTCGAAGGCTAAGGAGGTTGTGATAGAGTGTGAGGAAGAAACTACTCAGACTGACCCTGAAGTGCAAGTGATCTCAGAAGAAGAGATGGAAGGTAAATCATACGTTCGATATACATCGTACGTTAACACTTGTTACTTGTTTTTTCATATTTGCTTTGCTTTTGTAGGATCATCGAAGAAATCGTCGAGGACGGCTGAACAGCTGGAGGCTGCCAGGAGGGCAGCTTTGAAGAAGAAAGAGATGGCTGGAGGTGAACCTCCAGCGAAACGTACGAGGCCTACATCTGAGACCTCTGATCCGTCGCATGAAATCGCTCGAAAGGTGGATGACGCGATCAATGCTTCTCCGATCAGGTCTGCTCCTCCTGAGGATCAGTCGAAGGGAGCCAAAGCGACAAAGACTCCTGCGAAGGCGTCGAAGAAGGCGTCTTTCGACGTAGGATCAACGTCTCTGAACATAACCCTTCCGAAGGGTTTTCTTGAGGACGACATCTTGAGGAAGGAAGATATCTTTCCTGCCATCGAGCAGTTCTTGCTACCCTCGCAGAAAGAGCAGTTCGCGAGACAAAGATTTTGAGGAAATAGATGCTGCTGTTGTGGGCCTCTCCTTCTTGGTAAGTTTTCTTCTTATCGCATGATTATGTTTTTAGATATCGTACGATCACATTTAACCTTTTTGTTTTCCAGGGTTTTCAAGCTAGCCTTGGTCTTCATTCTCGTATGGAGACCATAAAGAAGGACATGCGTGAGAAGATGGCGAGCGAAAGGGCTGCCCTGAAGGAGGCGGATAAGGCCAAGAAGAAGGTCTTCAAGCTTGCATCTGATCTGGAGGCCAAGCAGGTCAAAATAGATGACCTGGAGTCGAAGCTTGAAGAGGCCGAACGCCTGAGGGAAGAGCAGCGATCTCGTATGAAGATCGTCCTTGATCGTACGTCCAAGCTGGAAGAGGAGCTGAAAGCAGTGCAACTCGAGAAGGCATCAAGAGAGGAAGCCTTAACTTCTGAGATCCAGGATCTGAAGGACGAGGCGGCGTTAATAAGGGTTGTGGCTCGTGCAGCCCTTATGCGTCGTGTGATAGCTGGAACCCTCACTGTCGGGATTGCCAAGGAAGAATTGGAGGCGTTCCGCGAGCTTATGGGTTCCGAAGACCTCCTTGATGCTGATGATCTCAAGGATCTGGATGAAGAAGTTGGAGAGAAGTCTGTCGAGGTTGCTGCAGTTGGGGAGGAGACTCAAGATGAAATGGTCTCTGGATCTACTCCAGCGATCTTGACTACTGAAGAGGTTCCTCCTAAGATCGTAGGATCTACAGATGCTGCCGAAGGATCGGGCGATGATGCTGGAGTTGTAGGATCCGATGCTCCTCTTAGTGCTTAGTTTTATCATGTAATCGTACGATATTTTATTAAGTACTTTTTTGTTTTGTTTAAGTACTTTTTTGGAATGAATGATTTTAGTTTATCATACATGTCATCTTGTGTTTTAGAACTTAGTTCTTTTTTAGAAACGTTTCTTTATTTTATATCGTGCGACTGGCGTTTTATCTTGCGCGCGTGCGTATTGTGATCATGCGTTATAATCTTAGGTTATTCGTGCAATACATGCGATATTCGTGCGATGCATGCGATTATCGTGCGATACCTGCGATAAGAAAATAATGGCTAAGAGGTGGCCGTTGGTTTGACCAACGGCGCTCCGACGCCCAAGTCAGTAATCGTTCGTAATAAAATAGTAGTAAAAAATGAAAAAGTTTAGAAATAGTACCTCTTAAGATGTGTTGCATTCCAACTTCGTGGAATCTCTTTACGTTCGATGGTTGTAAGTTTGTATGCACCATTCCCAATAATCTTAGAGAATATATAAGGTCCTTCCCATTTGATGGAAAGTTTTCCTGCGTTTAGCTCTTGAGTATTCTGAAATACCTGTCGTAGGACATAGTCGCCTACTTGAAAGATTTTTGCTTTAACTTTCTTGTTGAAATGTCGTTCGACCATGGCTTTTTGTAATGCCATTTTCTGGAACGCCTTTTCTCTAAGTTCTTCCAATGCATCTAGATCATAATATAGGTTTATTACGTTTTGGTCCATCGTACGATGCCTTGCGATTGGAAGTTGAGATTCGATCGGTAGTACTGCTTCACATCCATAAACGAGGGAGAAGGGCGTTTGTCCTGTTGAAGTCCTTGGAGTCGTACGATTTGCCCATAAGACTGAAGGTAATTCTTCGACCCATCTTCCCTTTGCTTCCTTTAGTCTTTTTCGAATCGAATTAATGATGACTTTGTTACTCGATTCTGCTAGACCATTGGATTGAGGGTATCTAGGCGTCGAAGTAATTAACCTAATTCCACGTTCATCGCAGAACTTACGAGTCTTTTCACTTATGAATTGAGAACCATTATCGCACATGATCTCCGATGGTACTCCAAACCTATATATAATGTTAGTTTGAATAAAAGAAATAACTTCCTTATCTCTTACCTGGGAAAAAGCAGCAGCCTCGATCCATTTGGAAAAATAATCGGTAAGAACAAGTAAGTAAACTTTCTGTCCTGGAGCAGGAGGTAACTTTCCTACGATGTCCATCCCCCATCGCATGAATGGCCATGGGATTAGGACATAATGTAGGGGTTCTGAAGGTAAGTGAGATGTACCTGAATGTCTCTGACAGGCGTCGCATCTTTGTACATACCTCATAGCATCTTCTCGAAGTGTAGGCCAATAGTAGCCTTGTCGTAAGATTCTATTCGCAAGACTTCGTCCTCCAGAATGGTTTCCACATTCTCCATCGTGCATCTCTTGTAGGATCTGATTCATATGCTTCTGACTCGTTATGCATCGTAAGATCAATCCAGATGTGGATTTGCGATATAGTCTTCCTCCGAAGATTGTATACCGCGAGGCCTTCGTCTTGGTCTTTCTAGCTTCCATCTTGTCGTCGGGAAGTCTATCATACTTTAAACAATTCCATATATCGAGCGACCAGTTGTAGACTTCTTCGACCATTTGTACTTTCTCTTTTGCTTCGATGGAAGACGTCATAAGATGAATTATTGGGATGTTTTCTAAAGTTGGTTCATTGAATGCGGATCCCAAATTAGCCAAAGCATCAGCCTGTACGTTCATATCTCTTGGGATTTGCTCTATCGAAAACTTTTCGAATCGTGCGATGCTTTCTTTTGCGATCTCGAGATATACCATCATTTTCGAGTCTTTTGCTTGAAAATCGCCATTAATCTGGTTCACCACTAATAGTGAATCACTTCGTACGTGCAGATTGTTGGGAATTACGGGCTACAAAACATGCACAGCGGAAATAAAAAGCCTAATTCCCAATCGAGGATCCAATCCTAAACGCATACAGATACAAAAGAGGGTTACGAAAATTACCTCGTTGTTTGTTTTACGCGAACGAAACTGGACTGCTAGCGGGATTACACCACTACTGCACCACCGTGAGATTGGTTGCTAGACCACCGCTGGGTTCTTAATGAAATTGATGGAGAGGGAGAGTGAAAAGGGTTTTTGGTTTTTCTCTGGGGTTTCTTTTCAGTTAAGATGATTGAATGAATAAACTGACCAGGGTTTGCCATATTTATAAAACTAAATATGGCAATACCCAATAAAGAAAGCCCGTTTGATTAAAAGCCCATTAAGGTTATTTAATCAAGCTTAAACTCTTTATTTAATTAATAAACCATTAATTAAATAACTTAACCCTTTTAATTAATTAATTAACTATTAATTAATCCTATAAAATATTCCAACTGATATTTTATATAACTAAATAATAAATGACTATTTATTATTATTTATTTCTCACTCAATAATTAATTTGGACTAATTAATTATTCCATCAAACCACTTGATCTCTAATTGGGTGTGTAGCAGTGTGACCCACTAGTGTCTTATAACATTGGATACGGTAAACCCTGTTACTATCTTGCACATAATCCTAACAGACTCCCACTTGTGCCAGACTAGTAACTGTACTGTTACCATTAGCCTAAGGAGGTCCCTAGCCAGACACTTAGGTTAACCAGGTTATAAGATCTCTTACATCCAGAGATACAATTCACGCTTGAATTTGTACACAGGTTCATTCCTTTTGCACACGATATTTCTAAAGTGATTTAAGACATGGAGTGGAGGATTCATTTCTTAAAATCAAGTATTTCTTGACTCTGATTTCGATTGCCTGCAGTAACGGATATTACTAAATAACCCCTGTTATTCTATCCGAGCGTGGCCACGCGTTTTCTGCCAATCTTAATCGTCAAGGGGCCCGGAAATATCTCTCTTTTGAAAGAGGTGCAAATCCCTTCTTGACTACTTGCATTTGGATCCACGGCTTCCGCTGCATCTAGTCACGTCCCGTATGGCCGCCCTGTTACGGTACAGCGTTAGTACGTGCTAAGAATACAGTAGTCCTCGCGTTCCAAAACCAAGTATCTCAGGTCTAAGGACAACCTATCAAGTCAGTGCTTATGACTGAGGCTCCATGAAGCAGACTTGATTACTGGTCACTTCCAATACCCAAACACTCTGATGAGTATCTATAAATACTTGGTCACATCACTTGTGCTTTTATTCTCTACTTTGAATAAATCATCAAGTATTTATAGTAGCGTTAAACTCCCTATTGAAATTCCCATTTCAATAAGTGGCTACGGAAATTTAGATTTCATACAAAACTTTGTAAAATCATGGATGCGCTAAATATGCAAAAAATAGTCAATTTAAAACAATCATGAAAATAAAACCTCCATTTATTTCCAACACACTGTGAAATAAAAACTTTACATGATTACATTGTTTCTAAATTAGACTATAGTAATAATTTATAAACTAAGTACTAGCTATTGGCTTCCAGGTACTGCATCCCAATGGAATTCGCATGTGCCTCATGCTTTACCCTTGCTAGTGGCTTTGTCAGCGGATCTGCGACATTGTCATCTGTTGGAATCTTGCATATTCTCACATCTCCTCTTCCAATGATCTCTCGGATGAGGTGATACTTCCTGAGCACGTGTCTTGACTTGTGATGCTCTCTAGGTTCCTTTGCTTGCGCCATGGCTCCTGAGTTATCACAGAATATATCGATCGGTCTCGAGATACTGGCAAGCACTCTGAGATCCGATAGAAAATTCCTTAGCCAGACAGCTTCCTTTGCCGCATCAGATGCTGCAATGTACTCTGCTTCTGTAGTTGAGTCTGCAATCGTGTCCTGCTTCGAGCTCTTCCATGAGATCGCACCTCCGTTTAGGGTAAAGACGTACCCTGACTGTGACCTGAAGTCATCTCTGTCGGTCTGGAAACTAGCGTCAGAGTATCCGGTGACACTAATTTCATTCTCAGCACCTCCAAAGACCAAGAACATTTCCTTCGTTCTTCTCAGATATTTAAGGATGTTCTTGACAGCCACCCAATGGGGTTCACCTGGATTCTGTTGGTATCTGCTCGTAACACTTACTGAGTAAGCAACATCGGGCCTAGTACATAGCATGGCATACATAATCGATCCAATTGCTGAAGCATATGGGACCGATTTCATTTTGTCCTGATCTTGACTAGAAACAGGACACTGTGTTTTACTTAACACTATGCCATGTTGCATCGGGATAAATCCTTTCTTGGATTCATCCATCCTGAATTTCTTCAAGATTTTATCGATATACGTACTTTGGCTAAGCCCGATAAGCCGCTTAGATCTATTTCTGTAGATCTTTATACCGAGTATATAAGCGGCTTCTCCAAGGTCTTTCATCTGGAAACATTTGCTTAACCAACTCTTAACACTCTGTAACGTTGGTACATCGTTTCCTATGAGTAGAATGTCGTCTACGTATAAGACCAAGAAGGTTACTATGCTCCCACTGAACTTAGTGTAGACACACGGCTCGAACTCACTTTTGGTAAAACCAAACTCTTTGATTCGTTCATCAAAGTGTAAGTTCCAGCTTCGAGATGCTTGCTTCAATCCATAAATGGATTTTAGCAGCTTACACACCTTATTAGGATTCTTAGGATCTTCAAACCCCTCTGGTTGTTCCATATAGACGTCTTCTGTTAACTTTCCATTCAGAAAGGCTGTCTTGACGTCCATTTGCCATATCTCATAGTTAAAGTACGCTGAGATAGCCATAAGAATCCTAATTGACTTTAACATGGCCACTGGTGAAAAGGTTTCATCATAGTCAATGCCATGAGTTTGCGTGAATCCTTTTGCAACCAGTCTGGCTTTGAAGGTGTGTACATTCCCATCCATGTCGGTTTTCTTCTTGAAAACCCATTTGCGTCCAACAGCCTTACAGTGTTGTGGCAAATCAGTCAACTCCCAAACTTGGTTGTCGTACATGGATTGCATCTCGGCCCTCATGGCTTCCTGCCATTGCTCAGACTCACTGCCTGATACAGCTTCTCCATAGGATGTTGGTTCATTTAAGTCTCCACTGTCTTGAGAGACTAGGAACCCAAGATACCTATCTGGTTCTTGTCTTACCCTACTGGATCTGCGAAGGTCCTGTGTTTGCACTTCCTCAATCGGCTCTGATTGAGGTTCAACATTGTTATGTTGAATTTCTGGCTCAACAACTGGTGTAGTGCTTTCTTCGTCTACTACCTGTAGATCTACATCCTTTCTGGTGTTCTCTAAACTGAGAAACTTTTCTTCCAGAAATTTTCCATTTCGAGCAACAAACACTTTGTTCTCTTCAGGGTTGTAGAAATAATATCCCACGGTGGTCTTGGGATATCCAACGAAGAAACACTTGTCGGATTTGGGTTTGAGTTTTTCTGAGGTAGGTCGTTTGACGTAAACCTCACAACCCCAAATTTTCAGAAAAGATATGTTGGGTTTCTTACCCTTCCACAACTCGTATGGAGTCTTTTCTACCGACTTTGTTGGCGCTCTCTTCAGTATGTGTGCTGCTGTTTCGAGCGCATGTCCCCAGAATGATATTGGCAGCGAAGAATGACACATCATCGTTCGTACCATGTCAAGCAAAGTACGATTTCTCCTTTCTGATACACCATTCATTTGAGGTGTATACGGAGGTGTGAGTTGGGATACTATCCCACACTCCATCAGATGATTGTCAAACTCATCACTGAGATATTCGCCACCACGATCTGACCGTAAGAACTTGATCCTCTTGTCAAGTAGATTCTGTACTTCATTCTGATATTCCTTGAATTTCTCAAAGGTTTCAGATTTATGTCTCATCAAGTAGACATAACCATACCTACTGAAGTCGTCAGTGAAGGTAATGAAGTACCGGTATCCTCCTCTTGCTACATGACTGAAAGGTCCACATACATCTGTGTGGATTATTTTAAGCAAGTCAGTAGCCCTTTCATTCTCACTGTTAAAAGGTTGCTTTGTCATTTTGCCAGATAAAGAAGACTCGCAATTATCAAAAGGTTTATAGTCGAAATTGCCAAGAAAACCTCCTTTTAGGAGTAGTTCAACGCGTTTCTTGTTTATGTGACCCAAACGACAATGCCAGAGGTAAGTCTGATCCTCAATATCCTTGGATCGCTTACTTATATGATAGATTTCACTACTGTTGTCTTGTAGATTTACAGTGTATAGACCATTTACGGGTGTAGCTTTAAAATAGAAAATATCATCTTTAAAGACTGAAATCATTTTATAAGTATATTTATAATAAAATCCTTGGTCTACCAATAAATCAAAAGACAATACATTCTTAATCATATTTGGAATATAATGACAATTATCCAGTTCCAAAACTAGACCCGAGGGTAAACTAAGACTATAAGATCCCACGGCTTCAGCAATCAACGGAGTGCCTTCGCCAACTCGTAGGTTCGTACGGTCCTTCCTCAGAGTCTTTCTTCTAGTGAATCCCTGTAAATGATTACAAATGTGGTTACCACTGCCTGTATCAATTACCCATGATTCATAAGAAGTGATTAAGCAATCTATCATAAAGATACCTAGAGCATCGGGTAAACCGATCTCTATCTGGTCGATGTTCATCGAGTGCTCGCAAATATCCTCGCTGCCACACTCTGGGCAACTCAGATCTCCCAGCTCATCAATTATATCAGTGTCCATGAGATTCGCAGGTTCGGGTGCTGGCTCTAGACTGGCCAGGATATCTTCATGAACTTTATCTACGTCGTTCTTTGGTTCCTTCATGTAGGCACTAGCTGTGTCCTGAACTTCCTTTGTGAGGGAGAACCACATGAGGTACACTAACTCCTCCTGAGTCATCTTGTACCCCAGACGTGATAAACATTTAAAAAGCCTTCTCATTTCAATAAGATGGTTTTTAACTGACTGACCCTCTTGTAGCTTCAGGGAGAGAATCTCTTGCATGATCAAAAGCTTGCCCGTATGCTTGTAGAAACCTAACTGGTTTTCTACATTTCTCACAACCTCGTGACAGAATTTCACTCTTAAGTCTCCCGTGAACTCGGGTGACATAGAGAAAACTAGAATGGACATTACATCCGATTCATCTGCCATGAATCTGAAATATTCAGCAAATTCCTCTTCTGGGGCATTGCTTTTGGTCGTGACATGGGCTTATTGATCACATAAAGCTTACCCTGGGCACTCAAAACATTCTGTAAGTGCAACTTCCAAACTGGAAAGTTCTGGCCCGTAAGCTTCCACTTGCCCGTAATAAGGCGAAGTGATTCCTCAGGTGAATAAAACGGAATGCTAATTGGAGACATCTACAGAAGAATATAAATTCCAATTTAGTTTATAATTATATAATTCTAATAAATTATTACCCTTAAAATAAATTTATTAGACTAGAATCCATATTTCACATGTGTCGGGAAGCATGTGATCATGTCAAACCGACTCATGCGATCTATGGTAGGTAAAACTATACCAATCGTATTCCTATCTGAAAATACGACTTCTAGATTGTCGGGACATCGGATATTAATAGTCCGTGCATATTTAGTCCCTCTAGTGCATTTTGGCCTGGTACCACCCAGTGAATAAATAATTACCAAAATAGATTGCACCACTCGGGACCTGGACAAACTCTGGCCGGTACCACCCGGAGATAATTCGCAGAGTTTTATCACCTTCCAGTTTCGGTTTGAACACGGGCGTTCATAGTGTGTGCACTTACAACGCCCTATGTACCTTACACCGGAAGTGCCCCTAAAGTGGGTTGCACTTACTAATCTATGATTTTAACAAGGGTCGAAATTGCCAGTTTCCTTTTTCCAAAATTTTTGAAAAACTGGATCCAAACACTAACTGTATTTGTATCCTTTTAATTTTAAACAATCCGTTCAAAAAGGCAATTTATATTTAATAACAATTACGTAAATTAAACAACCACGTAATTTAAATATAAAAAGCACAGTCATAACCTAAACCCTTAAACTAATGTTGTTTTGTGAGCCAACACAAAACAACGGTCTCAACCCTAAGTGACAAAAGTCTTCATCTTCTGGCACTCCCACTGGCTCCGAGATCCATGGCCGTCGTTTTGTCTCCGTCTCGATGTAATTAAAATAATTATTACAAAATGGGCTTAAATGGCACGCAGGCCTCCCAACTAGTCTAACAAGAATACTTAAAATTACAAAAAGGGTTGTAAATGGCACGCATGCCTCCCAACAATTAAGCGAATAAATAAAACGGATAAATAAAACACAACCACGGGTCTAAAAGGGTTTAGTTATGACTTAACATAATTAAACGAATTAAAATACGACTGAATTTTAACCGGATAATTATAAAACCAAAATTAATTTAAAACAAATAAATTAATTTAATCCTGAATCGTTTTAACCTAATCTGATTAAAAAGATTTCTCCCTCGAAGTCTATCCGGAAACAAACCTCAACTGAGACTCATTAACGATAAACAATCGAAACGAACTACGACCTCGAATTACCACCGACCCGCCAAAACGTGGCCGACGATCGGGGTTTTCTCTATCGTCGGCGACGATGATGACGCAACCGCCACCGCCGCCGCCCGTACCACCATCGAACACCGGCGGCAGCAGCAGCTAGAAAGTCACCACCACCGCCGTCCGTCGTGTCGATCTTCTCCGGCGACAGCAGCGGCTCGTGAGCCACCACTGCCGCCCGTCGGTGCATCAAACAACCATCATCACCACCGGCGACAGCAGTGGATTGCCCCACCACCGCCGCCGTGGTCGTACCTCGGTCGAGAGCAACAATCGATTGCCGCCACCACCGCGACTGGTGGTGCGGCGGATTAAGGATTAGATAGCAGCAGCGGTTACTACCGCCACCACCGTCTGTCGCCGCTCGTTCGATCGCCACCGCCGTGCCGTGGTGGTCGATCACCATCGATCGCCGACTGTTGTCGGCTTTTGTCCTTCGATTGACACCACCGCCACCAAAACGGTGGTGCGATGGTGGCTCTCGTCGATCGATGCCACTGCCCGACGCCACAGCCACCAAGCGGTTGGTGTGGCCGGCGATTTCACGTTCAATCGATACCACCACCACCACAATCGGTGGCACGGTGGTGGTCCTCTTCTTCGATCGGTGCTGGCCGATGCCACAACCACCAAGCGGGTGGTGTGGCCGATGGTTTGCGATGGTTTTGGTTCTCCGGCGATCGGCCTGGAGGTCCGGCCGGCTAACTGCCGCCGTTCCACCGCCGATCGTCGTTACGTTAGGTTTTACTAAAAATCAGATTTTAACGCGAAAAAGTAACGATTTTTACAAAACCTAAATAGCAAACAAGCAGCTTAAACCTGATCTGTTAGGTTTAGGAAGTGGCTCTGATACCACTGTTGGGAATTACGGGCTACAAAACATGCACAGCGGAAATAAAAAGCCTAATTCCCAATCGAGGATCCAATCCTAAACGCATACAGATACAAAAGAGGGTTACGAAAATTACCTTGTTGTTTGTTTTACGCGAACGAAACTGGATTGCTGGCGGGATTACACCACTACTGCACCACCGTGAGATTGGTTGCTAGACCACCGCTGGGTTCTTAATGAAATCGATGGAGAGGGAGAGTGAAAAGGGTTTTTGGTTTTTCTCTGGGGTTTCTTTTCAGTTAAGATAATTGAATGAATAAACTGACCAGGGTTTGCCATATTTATAAAACTAAATATGGCAATACCCAATAAAGAAAGCCCGTTTGATTAAAAGCCCATTAAGGTTATTTAATCAAGCTTAAACTCTTTATTTAATTAATAAACCATTAATTAAATAACTTAACCCTTTTAATTAATTAATTAACTATTAATTAATCCTATAAAATATTCCAACTGATATTTTATATAACTAAATAATAAATGACTATTTATTATTATTTATTTCTCACTCAATAATTAATTTGGACTAATTAATTATTCCATCAAACCACTTGATCTCTAATTGGGTGTGTAGCAGTGTGACCCACTAGTGTCTTATAACATTGGATACGGTAAACCCTGTTACTATCTTGCACATAATCCTAACACAGACATCGTGCCCCCGAGTTGTAGGCTATATCCAATCCAGCGATTAAGGCTTCATATTCTGCTTCGTTGTTGGTAGCCTTGAATTCACATCGTATTGAGTACACCATATTCCCCCCGTGTGATGATTTCAGGACAATTCCTAATCCTGATCCCCTTATATTGGAGGATCCATCAACGTATAATGTCCAAAGCTGATTGTCGTGAATCATCACATTGTTGATTTCATCGTGCGATGGTTGCTTTACTCCTGGACTGAACTCCGCCATGAAATCTGCCAACGCTTGAGACTTTATCGCCGTTCTGGGTTTGTACGTGAGATCAAGTCCGCTTAGGTAGATACTCCATTTGGCTAATCGACCTGTAAGTTCAGGCTTACGAAGTACGGTCTTGAGAGGATAATTGGTTACGACTATTATATGATGTGATTCAAAATAATGCCGTAACTTTTTAGCTGCTGTCACGAGACCTAGGAGCAATTTTTCCATTGATGTATATCTGGTCTCGGCATTGAGAAAGGATTTACTTATATAGTAAATCGGATGTTGCTGCTGATCATCTTCTCGTACGAGAACTGCACTTACTGCATTGTTGCTAACGGCTAAGTATAATTGCAAGCTTTCGCCTTCAATTGGTTTTGTTAACAACGGAGGAGAGGCCATGTACTGTTTTAGATCTTGCAATGCCTTCTCATGCGCTTCGGTCCAGTTGAAACCTTGATTTTTACGTAGTACATTGTAGAATAGGTGGCATTTGTCAGATGATCGTGAGATAAATCTGTTTAATGCTGCTACTCGTCCAGTAAGCTTTTGTACTTCCTTCACATTTCTCGGAGTTGTATCTCTATGATAGCTTTGATTTGCTCTGGACTCGCCTCTATCCCACGTTGAGTGACCATGTATCCAAGGAATTTTCCAGCACGTACCCCGAAGGAACACTTCGTAGGATTAAGCTTCATTTTGTATTGTCGTAGGATATCGAACGATTGTTTCAAATGATCAATGTGATCATGTGATCGTTCGGATTTCACCAGCATATCGTCGATGTAGACTTCCATCGTTCGACCAAGATGTTCTTTGAACATCATGTTTACAAGTCTTTGGTACGTTGATCCTGCGTTCTTGAGACCGAAAGGCATCACCTTGTAACAGTATATTCCTTTGTCCGTCATGAAGGCTGTCTTCTCTTGATCGTCCGTGTGCATCAGGATTTAGTTGTATCCAGAATAAGCGTCCATGAATGTGAGTAATTCATGACCTGCCGTCGCATCGACCATCGCATCAATGTGAGGTAGGGGAAACGGGTCTTTTGGACATGCTTTATTTAAATCTGTAAAGTCAATACAGACTCGCCACTTTCCATTCTTCTTTTGTACGACCACCACGTTTGCTAGCCAATCGGGATATTTTACTTCCCTGATCTTTCCTGTTTTTAATAAGTTATCAACTTCGTCGTTTATAACCTTGTTGCGTTCCGGTGCAAACTTGCGTCTTTTTTGTTTCACAGGTTTGAAAGTTGGATCCACGTTTAGCTTGTGAGATATGATGTCGGGATCGATCCCAACCATGTCTTCGTGCGACCACGCGAAGCAATCTGAGTGTTCCTGCAAAAAAGATATTATTTTGCTTTTTATATCAGGGGTTAGTGTTGCTCCCACGAAGACTTTTCGATCAGTATGTTTTGGATCTAGTACGACTTCTTCAAGTTGAAGGTCATCGTACGATCGTAGTCCATCCTGGCTTTGTAATTGCTAGATATCCTGGGGTTTGGTCTTCATCGTGATTTTATAGCATTCACGAGCGATCTTCTTTTCACTGATGATTTCTTGTACGCCCCAAGGAGATGGAAATTTAATCTTTTGATGATAAGTTGATGGCACGGCCTTCATGTCGTGGATCCAGGGTCTTCCAAGTATTGCATTGTATGCTGACGGACAATCTATGACATTGAATTTAGTTTGCTTGTTGATTCCTTTAGCGAAGACTGGCAATACTATTTCTCCGAGGGTACTCGTCGCGTCTCCATTGAAGCCTACCAAGGTGGTAGTTCATCGTACGATGTTGGATCTGTCGATGCCCATGATCTTGAGAGTATCTGAGAATATAACGTTGGCCGAGCTACCTCCATCCACCAATACTCTCTTGGTCAAACAGTTTCCAATGGTTAACTGTATGACTAGAGCATCATGGTGTTTTTGGTTAACGCCCGATAGGTCGTCTTGATCGAACGTTAGTTTAGCTGCATCGAGTTCTCTTTCAGCTGCAGTCTTCGAATCTTCAGGAACAGGATATCCTTCAGGTCCTTCTCGTGCGTGTCGTTTGGCCGCAGAGTATGTCAAGCCACATACTTCTGATCCACCAGTAATGCAATTGACCACTTTGGTATGGATCGGAGATGCTGGCCTTTTTGCTTCATCGCTGATAATACCTTTTAGGTGCCCATTCGTTTTGAGGTAAGCAATCTCCTTTTTGAGGCTGATGCATTCGTCCGTCGTGTGTCCATGGTCACCATGGAACTCGCACCATTTAGTCTGATCTTTGTCTTTGCTGGGATTCTCCGGCTTCTTGGGCCATCGTACGTTTGCATCGATCTTCCGCAGAGAATCCACCAGTTCTTTGGATGTACCTGCAAAATTGTAAGTAGATAAATCGGGATATCTAATTCTTCCTGTACCTTTGCTCGTGCGAGTTTTGGATTCCTGTCGAGAGTTTCCAATTTTATTTACTCTCTTAGGTTTAAAATCGTGCTTCTGTGCGCCCAGACTTTTCTTTTCGTTCGAATGTTTCCGTCTGAAGATGGCGTCGTCTTCAATTCTCATGTGGGCTAACGTTCGAGCTCGTACGTCGTCAAAGTTCTCTGGCGGATACTTTGTGAGATCCGTATATAATTCCGAAGAATTATCGAGCCCAAGTTTGTATGCTTCAATTGCGGTTTTTATGTCGCAATTCTTGACTTCGATCATTTCTGCATTAAACCTGTTAAAATAATCACGTATCATCTCTCCAGTTTTTTGTACGACATAGCACAAGTCACTTGTTTGCTTTTCCATCTTGCGACTGCTCGCGAACTGTCGAGTGAATTGGTTCACCAATTCAGCGAATGACTCGATACTCTTTGGCTTTAAATTTATAAGCCATTGTAGCGCGGCTCCTGTAACAGTAGATCCGAAACTTTTACACATGCATGCCTCCTGATATTGGGATGGGATCGAAGCAGTCCACATAAGCTGTTTGTATTGTGCGACATGTTCCACTGGATCTGTTACCCCCGAATACTTAGTTGTAAAGGCAGGAATGTTGTATTTCTTTGGTATTTCCATGAGAGCGATTTCATCAACGTAAGGTGAAGCTTGGAATCCTGTCTTTGGTTCGACTTCAACTGGTACGGCCGCTCCAGGAAGTTTTGCGAGCAATGCGAGCATTGCTTTGTTTTGTTCCTCTAACATCTTTAGTCGTACGTCCGTGAGGTTTTCAGTGGGTGTTACTCCAACATTTCCTTGATAATTGGGTTGAATTGGGATATGGGTTACGGTAGTATTTATTGTTGGTATATGTGGTATTGGTTCTGGGATCGAATAGAAAGGTCGAGGAACACCTTGAGGTTGAGCGTAGGTAAATGCAGGAGGTGGTCCTGATGGAAGAGGAGGAAAAATAGGTTGAGAATGGTTATTTTGAGGTGGACGTACGTTGTTTTGAGATACTTGAGGCATCACTGGTATTTGAGAGGCTTGAGGCATTGAAGGTACTTGTGGTGCCCTGAACTGATTCTGTTGAAAGAGAGGTGGTCTCGGAAGAGGTGCTGATATCGCAGGATTGGTTTGAGTAACTTGGGAGTTTAGACCTCGTAATCGTGCGATTTCACTATTGGCTTCCATGTTTTGATTAGCCAACTGCTGAATTTGTTGTTGAGCAGCTGCTAGTTGTTGTTGCAGAGTTTGTTGGAAGTTGTTCTCCATAATCCTGCAATGAATACTCAAGAAAACTCGAAGAATTTGATTAGTAAATGAACGTTTTATCAAACGAGATTTTCTCAGAACGGGGCCCTACGGTGGGCGCCAAATTGTTTTGGTAAAAAATTACACAATTTAATATCGTAAGATGTTGTGAGGCGAATCCGTCGAGAGAAAGAAATCTAATCCGATAAAACGTGCGATGAAATAAAATAAAAGACAAGACAATTGATGACGCAGGAAAAACCTCGAGGTCGAGGAAAAAACCTGCGGCCGGCTAAAAAGGTATAGCCGACGTTGCACTAGTTATCACCAATAAGGGGTGATGTCCTCGAGAATTACAGTTGAGATCGTACGATTACAACGAAACGGAATGTAAATTACAAAGAGTAGTATATAAATTGTAGAGAGTATTCGTTGATTTCAGAGTAATCAGATGTCTTCAAATGATGGCTTCGAACTCTTTTTATAGCTGACCAGAATGTAACAGTCGTCCCATAATTGTATCTTTAATGCAACGGCTATAACGGTAGCTAAAATCTCGCATGTAACGGTTGAAGCTTTATGAAGAGCATATCTTGGTCTTTAACGGTCACTTGATCTTCGATGTTTGTTGTTTATCTGTTACAAATGATCATACTTAAGATATATTTATCTGTTAGTGTTATATCGTGTGATATCGTACGTTTCTAGTTATATCGTATGATATCTTATGTAAAGATCGTTTGATATTTGATTGTTGCCGATCGAGGGTATACGTATCTCATCTCAGGACCTTATCTTAATACAGGATTATCATCTTGAAAGATATCTTATGATTTTAAATCGGTCGTCGTGCGTCGTGCGATTTTTCACCCAAACAGTTAGGTTGTGTTTGGGGAGAAGAGAGTTGTGGTGAGGTTTAAAAAAGGCCAAAGGCTAAAATGGGTAGGAATGGGAGACGTGGGCCGTGGTGGGGTGTAGTAAAAATAGGGGAAATAGGGAAAATTAGTGGGAAATGGGAAAAAATTTGGGGGGAAATAAATTTTATAAAAATCAAATTTTTTTAAGGTAGTATTAATATTATTAGGATTATATTTGCATTATCTTCTATATTATGTGATACACTATTTTATATTATTGTTAGGGTAAAAATCCGCAATCGCACGACAACCGACTATAATCGTAGGATAATCATTAGGACAATGGTCCTGTATTAAGATAAGGTCCTGAGATAAAACCTAAAAGAACTATCGAACAAAGATCATTAAACATCGAACATATACATCGAATAAATCGAACGATAACTACAATATCGTACGACAATACTAACGAATAAATATACAAAGTTTATATGTTTGATGCAGGCAAGCTGATTATCATATCTAACAATTGTCCACCTTTGAGGAAATCTGAAATTGAGTACTATGCCATGCTCGTTGGAGTCCATCATTACAATGAGCAAGTCGTAAGTTATGTATCGTTCGACAGCATCAAGATCGACCGTTACAAGCAAGATTCTCGCAGCAGTTACAATCTAGACATTAACTCTCAGCAGTACCGTTGGACAGTTACTCTCTAAGCATTAATTAAAGACAATAACGTTGGACGGTTACGATTCAATCATTGATGAGCCACAATACCGTTGGACCGTTATTCTCAAGCTACTATAAAAGAAGAATCAAGCCAGCATTTCAAAACACGAAGTCTATCCGAAGCTCATAAGTTCTATAGCAATTATTCTTAAGAATCATCTGTAATTTACATTCGATTTCATAGTTTTCTCAATTGTAATCGTACGACCAAAGCTGTATACCTGAAGGACGTCACCCCTGATTGGTGAACATAGTGCTCTGTCGACTTATCTTTTAGGTCGACCGCAGGTTTTTTCCTCCGTCGTGAGGTTTTTCCTGCGTCATCAAATCATTTGTCTCATTTTACTTTTCCGCACTTATCATTGATTGTAATTTCTTTCTCTCGACGGTTAAGCCTCACACAAGTTTCTTACGACATCGAGTTGTGTAATTTTTTACATAAACAGTTTAGCGCCCACCGTGGGGCTCCGTTTTGAGAAAAATTTCATTCGGTGAAAAGTGCGCCTTAGTACTAACCTTTTCTTTGAGTTCTCTTTAAGCTATTTGCGCAGGATAATGGATAACGGATTCATAGCATCACTCCAACAACAATTGCAAGAAGCTAACAACGAAATTCAACGTCTTCGAGCTTTGCCAGGACCATCGATGTCTATTCCAATGTCTATTCCTCCTCCATATCCTCCTCAACATCTAAGACCACCACCTCGACCACAGTTCAATGCCTCAGTGCCATTTTCAACTGTGAACCAACAGTACAACAACGTACGACCGTCTTTACCACAGGTTCCACCACCAATACCTCATGGCCCGCCACCTATGCCTCGAGGTCCACCTCCTATGCCTCAAGGAGCACCCATGTTCACGTTCGAGCCTTTTAACAATGTATCCCAACAAATTCCTATCCCTGGTCATATACCCACAGCTGCTAGTTCCACCGTTCATACGACAATATCACCCAGTACCGGAATCTCTTCTAGTTGTATTCCAACAATCCCAATAAACGTTGAAGATCCTCTGAACGTACGACTGAAGTCCCTGGAAGAACAGAATCAAAAATTGTTCGCATTACTCACAAAGCTACCCGGAGCAGCAGTACCCGTCGAAGTCGAACCTAAAACTGGATTTCAGGCCTCACCGTTCGTTGATGAATTAGCTCTTGTTGACGTTCCCAAGAAATATACCATCCCAGCTTTCACAACAAAATATTCTGGAATCACAGATCCGGTCGAACATATAGCACAGTACAAGCAACTCATGTGGACAGTTCCTATACCGGCGCAATATCAAGAAGTTTGCATGTGCAAAAGCTTTGGATCAACTTTAACAGGAGCAGCATTACAATGGCTTATCAACTTAAAGCCAAAGAGTATTGGATCATTTGCAGAATTGGTGAACCAATTCACTCGACAATTTGCTAGCAGTCGTAAGATGGAGAAGCAGACCAGCGACCTGTACTATACCGTACAGAAATCTGGAGAAACAATCCGCGACTACTTCAACAGATTCAATGCAGCAATGATTGAAATAAAGAATTGCGACGTGAAAACCGCAATCGAGGCATACAAGCGTGGATTAGAAGATTCCTCTGGATTATATCTGGAATTGACGAAATATCCACCAGAAAACTTCGACGACGTACGAGCTAGAACACTAGCTTTCATGAGAATAGAAGATGATGCTCTCTTCCGACGAAAGCATTCTGCAGAAAAGAAACCTCTTGGTGCTCAAAAACATGACTTTAAGCATAAAAGAGTAAACAAGATTGGAAATCCCCGATATGAGTCAAAAACTCGACCAGGCAAAGGTACTGTTAAAATACGATATCCAGAGTTATCTACTTACAATTTTGCAGGTACATCAAAAGATTTGGTGGATTCGCTGCGAAAGATTGATGCAAACGTACGATGGCCAAAGAAATCTGATAAACCAAGCAAGGACAAAGATCAGAACAGATGGTGCGACTTCCACGACGATCATGGTCATACGACGGATGAATGCATCAGTTTAAAGAAGGAGATTTCATATTTGAAATCTAAGGGGCATCTAAAAGGCCTCATTCCAGAAGAACAAGGACGACCAGCGTCACCGGTTCATACAAAAGTCGTAAACTGCATCACTGGAGGATCAGAAGTTTGCGGACTTACGTATTCAGCTGCAAAGCGACATGCACGAGATGGTCCAGACGAACATCCTATCCCCGGAGAAGCCAAATCAAAGACAGAAAGAGAGCTCGATGCAATGGCAATCACGTTCGACCAAGACGATACACAGGGGGTCCATCATAAACATCATGACGCTCTAGTCATACAGTTGACAATCGGAAACTGTTCGACTAAGAGAATATTGATTGATGGAGGTAGTTCGGCTAACGTTATTTTTGCAGATACTCTTAAAGTCATGGGAATCGAACGGTTAGAAATCGTACGACGAAGTACTACTCTGATTGGATTCAATGGAGACCCGATGAACACTCTCGGAGAAATCATCTTGCCTGTCTTCGCCAAAGGCATCAACAAACAAACAAAGTTCAATGTTGTGGACTGCCAATCAGCTTACAATGTTATTCTCGGAAGACCATGGATCCACGAGATGAAAGCAATTCCTTCGACATACCATCAGAAGATCAAATTTCCTTCTCCATGGGGAATTCAAGAAATTGCTAGTGAGAACAAAGTCACACGAGAATGTTACAAGATTACGATGAAGACAAAGTCGCAGGACATCTAGCAATTACAGAGCCAGGATGAAAGGAAATCGAACGACGATCTTCGGCTAGAAGAAGTCGTCCTTGATCCTGAACATCCTGATCGAAAAGTCTTCGTAGGAGCCTCGCTCCCCCCTGACATAAAAAATACGATTATATCTTTTTTGCAGGAACATTCAGACTGTTTTGCATGGTCGCACGAAGATATGGTTGGAATAGATCCAAGCATTATATCGCATAAATTAAACGTGGATCCTACTTTCAAACCAATTAAGCAGAAACGTCGCAAGTTTGCGCCTGAAAGAAATAAAGTGATCAACGATGAAGTCGACAATCTGCTTAAAACAGGGAAGATCCGAGAAGTCAAATATCCAGAATGGTTGGCTAATGTAGTCGTCGTACAAAAGAAGAACGGAAAATGGCGAGTCTGCATTGATTTCACGGATCTAAACAAAGCTTGTCCAAAAGATCCTTTTCCTTTACCTCATATCGACGCCATGGTTGATGCGACAGCAGGACATGAATTGTTAACATTCATGGACGCATATTCAGGATACAACCAAATATTGATGCATACGGACGACCAGGAGAAGACCGCATTCATGACAGACAAAGGCATATACTGTTACAAAGTTATGCCATTTGGTCTCAAGAATGCAGGATCGACATATCAAAGATTGGTTAACATGATGTTCAAGGAACATCTTGGTCGAACGATGGAAGTTTATATCGACGACATGCTTGTGAAATCAGAACGTTCGATCGATCACGTCGCACATTTAAAGCAATCCTTCGATATCCTACGACAATACAAGATGAAGCTCAATCCAACAAAATGTTCCTTCGGAGTACGAGCAGGAAAATTCTTGGGGTACTTGGTGACGCAACGCGGAATCGAAGCAAGTCCAGAACAAGTCAAAGCTATCACCGAGATACAATCTCCAAGGAATGTCAAAGAAGTCCAGAAGTTAACAGGACGAGTGGCAGCTTTAACCCGATTTATTTCACGATCATCGGATAAATGCCATTTGTTCTATAATGTCCTACGAAAGAATCAAGGCTTCTTGTGGACAGACGAACATGAGAAAGCTTTGCAAGAACTGAAGCAATATATGACATCACCTCCACTGCTGACAAAACCAGTCGAAGGAGAAAGTCTACAGTTATACTTGGCAGTGAGCAAAAATGCGACAAGTGCAGTACTCGTACGAGAGGAAGATCAGCGACAACAACCAATTTATTATGTCAGTAAATCTTTCCTCGACGCAGAAACTAAGTACACATCAATGGAGAAATTGCTACTAGGTCTTATGACGGCAGCAAAGAAGCTAAGGCATTACTTCGAGTCGCATCACATCATTGTTGTGACCAATTATCCACTCAAGACGGTGCTTCGAAAGCCAGAACTGACAGGACGATTAGCCAAATGGAGCATTTATCTCAGTGGGTTTGACATTGAATTCAAACCCAAGACGGCAATTAAATCGCAAGTATTGGCAGATTTTGTGGCAGAATTTTCTCCAGAACTAGAACCTACGACGTGCGACGAAGTTGTGATGATTTCAGACAATAAACCGTGGATACTCTACGTTGATGGTTCCTCGAACGTACGAGGATGTGGGTTAGGTATTGTCTTAAAATCATCACAAGGGGGAAATATAGTATACTCCGTACGATGCGAATTCAAAGCCACAAACAATGAAGCAGAATATGAAGCTTTGATCGCAGGACTAGATATTGCTCTTAGACTGGGGGCAAAACAATTGCACGTTCGAAGCGATTCTTTACTAGTCGTAAACCAAGTAAATGGAGATTTTCAAGCAAAAGACTCAAAAATGATGAGTTATCTCAAAGCCGTTAAAGATCGAATTGCACGATTTGAACAGTTCCTGATCGAGCAAATACCAAGAGATCTAAATATGCAAGCGGACGCACTGGCCAATCTGGGATCTGCATTTCATGATCCATTTATGGAAAATATCCCAATACTTCATCTCACAACACCAACAATTGCGGCAAACGATGAAGTACAGATGAACGAAGAAATTTACAATTGGTCGCTCGACATATGGAACTACCTCAAGCACGACCAACTACCTGAAGATAAAATGGAAGCTCGAAAGACAAGGTCGAAAGCTTCAAGATATACAATTTTTGAAGATCAACTTTATCGAAGATCCACGACGGGACTTCTCCTACGATGCGTCACAAGTAAGGTACGAATCAATCAAATTCTCCAAGAGATGCACGACGGAGAATGTGGGAATCATACAGGGGGCAGAAGTCTTGCTAACCGAATCTCACGACAAGGTTACTATTGGCCTACTCTACGAGAGGATGCCATAACGTACGTCCAACGATGCGACGCATGTCAAAAACATTCGAGTATGGTCCATCGACCATCTGAACCTTTACATTCTATTCTAGTTCCATGGCCCTTCATGCGATGGGGAATGGAAATCGTGGGAAAATTACCTCCAGCCCCTGGACAAAAAGTCTATCTACTCGTGCTCACCGATTACTTCTCGAAATGGATAGAAGCTGGTGCTTTCTCACAGGTCCGAGATAAAGAAGTCATATCTTTTATTCAGAAAATGTTGATTCAGCTCTCCTAAGACCTGATGAAATGATAATGATCCTGAATCTTTACTTAGTGAATAGGTTTTTACTTCTGTTATAGCTTGAGGAATTATCACTGAGTCTGTTCAGTGTTATTCCATGTTACTTATGCTGTAACTTAACTTTATAGATCAGGATCAGGATCAGGAGACTAACGAGTCTGTTCTGCAGTCTACTGATCCTGTCCACTGAAGTGAAGACCTCCTCCTGAAGACATTAAGATCATACAAAAAGAACCATCAGCGACGTCGAAGAAATAGCTGATGACAGAAACAGCATGCTCGTGATCTGAAGACGGAACTCAGTGATAGCAGTCTGTTCACTATCGTATGACATCCTGAAGATTCATCAGGATACACGTGACCCTGAGCGTCCCCAGTTTCAGGACTCTAGTCACTGATCAGTATCCTGATCCTGAAGGATTAGAACAATGTCTTAGTCTAATGCACAAAAGGATTACTCGCCTTTTCTGACACAATAGTACATAAGGGCAGTTACTTTACTGTTCCCTCCGTACTTATCAGACCATAAGGCAACTGTTTACAAACATCCTCTTTTGCACACCATGCAAAGAGTATTTGTTTATAGTAAATAGTACAACAGACCACTCACATTGTGACACGTCACAATAGTAGGTCTGCATGCATTTAATGCATGGAGTATAAATAGGGCGTGAAGAGATGTTCTCCATACTTCTTCTTCATCCTAAAATACTCAAGTCCTTTCTCTCTTTTTCCTTCTATCTTCTTTCTTTATTCTCTTCTCACTTAGTGCATAGTGAAAGAACTTAGATTGTTTAGTTTAGACTAATTGTCTTTTCTATTTCCGCAACAATCTGTAAATTCATATTGTTTATAAAACAAGAATTTAAAAGTGAGAAAATTGTGTGATTATATTCAACCCCCCCCCCCCCTTCTATAATCCCAAACACTATCCTTACTTGAAGGTCACCTACTTGGGACCAACAAGTGGTATCAGAGCGAGTACAAGCTCTCATTTTCTTCTTAAGAAAAATCTTGTGATCCTCTCTCTTCTTATTCTATGGCTCTTCAAGCTAAGGATAACTACTTTGATACCGGCTCTGCTGGAAAGCCTCCTCGGTTTAACAAAGACAACTTCTCTCTTTGGAAAACCAGGATGGAACTTTTCCTCTCTGGTTCGGATCCCCAGATTCCTTACTTTCTGGAAAACGGACCACATGTGCCTACACAAACCGTCCACCCCATTCCTGCTGCTGGTGGCCAACCTGCTGTTCCTGAAAGAGAGCTGGTAAAGCCCGTAACTGACTGGAATGACGAAGATAGACGCCTGGTCAACATTGACACCAAGGCTAGGTCTCTCATCGCCATGTCACTCCCTGACGATGTATTCCACTCTGTATGTCACCTTCGCTCTGCTAAGGAGATATGGGACACTCTCTGTGTTCAATATGAAGGTACTGCCGTACTCATGGAATCAAGAAAGATTTTCTTGGTTCGTCAGTACGAAAGCTTTATTCATCAGAAGGATGAAACTCTCTCCCAGCTACATCAGAGATTCAACTGTCTTCTGATTGATCTGAAGACCATCGGTACTACCTACTCTAACTCTGAGGTGGTTACCAAGTTCATGGAAGCTCTTCCTGAACATTGGGAAATTTACACCTCCTGCTTAACTATGTCAAAGGACATAAAGACACTCACACTAAGTGAGTTGTACGGTATTCTTCTGAACCGTGAACAACAGAAGAAACTGAAAAAGAATCTCATAAGAGATTCTAAAGAATCCAAAAGCACATCTGTTGCATTGGTTTCTGATTCAGTTCCTCCTGTTGCTGCCACTTCTTCTTCAGTAACTATTACTGAATTAGAATCTTCTGACTCTGACATGTCAGAAGATCCTGAATTCAATGAATCTCTTGCTCTTTTAACCAGATCTTTCAAAAAGTTTGCCAAAAAGGGAAACTTCCATAAAAAGAAACATCTTTCTATTACTGACAAGCCTAAGTCAGATCCTGTTGACAAGGCTACTGCTATCTGCTACAACTGTCAGGGCAAAGGACACTTTGCTAATGATTGCAGGTACAGAAAAAGTCAGTTTGCTCCCTCCTCTGCTAAATCTTCTTCCAAGAACCCCAAATACCAACGCCTGAAAGAAAAGTACAAGAAGATGAAAACTCAGCGTAAAGGCAAAGGTCTAATCGCAGAAGACTGCGATTGGGATGATGTCTCCTCTGATGACTCGTCTGATGAGGAAGACACTCAAGTGGCACTGATGGCCATTATTGAGGAACCTACCTTAGCTCTCATGGCTAAGATAGAAGAGGTTCCTGAAGAGATTCCTCCTCAGGATCCTGAAGCTTCTTCTTCCACAACTCCTGAAGCTTCCACCTCTGCGACTGATTCTTCCAGTCAGGTACCTATTCCTCTCATCCCTCTTGAAAGCTTAACACAGTTAGACCTGGTCACTCTCGACCTTTACAAAGCCCTTAATGGTAAAACATCTGCTGAAAAAATGAATATTGATCTTAGAGGACAACTCAAAGAATGTCAAGAAAAATTAAAACAGCTTACCATTGTGGAAGAAAATTATAAGGACCAGGTCTCTGTAAACAAAACTCTGTGTATTGAAAGAGAATTGGCTCTTGCTGCCAAAGAGAAGGCCCTTGCCCAATTAAATGCTGAAAAAGTCACCATCAAAGGATGGAGTGACGCCTCTGAAAAAGTTGATGAAATATTAGCTTCAGGGAGGTCTGATAAAAGCAAGAGAGGTCTTGGATTCTTTCGTGGATACAAGAAAGAAGAAACTAAGTCTGATAGTTCCATGCTCAAATTTGGAAAATTTGTTTCTTCTATTCCTCTTCCTAATGCCTCTGAAAACACCCCTTCTTCTTCTTCTAACACTCACCCTGAAGGTGCTCCTAAGAGCAAAAAGAATACAGTTAAGGATAAATCCAAAACTGAAACACCTTCAAAGACCAAGGGTCCTAAACCCAAAAACAAAGTTCTGGGTGGTGGTCCTTCAGTTTCTGGAACTAAGTCTCTTTCTCAGAGTCCTGCTCCCAGACTGAAGATTGACCTAAAGCAAAAGACTCAGGAGAAGAAACCAATTCCTCCAATGTCCAATGCTAAAGGCATACTTGGTGCAGGTCCTGCTCACCTAAAGTTCAAAAACTTTCTGGACCACACTAAACGCTCTCAATATCGCAAATGCTATCACTGTGGATTAAATGACCATATTGCGAGTAAGTGTCCTGATGCTACCAAAGCTGAAAAATCAGCTAAGGTAAAGAAGATTCCCAAGACTGAGAAATCAGTCAAAGGAAAGAAGGTTGTCAAGACTGTTCCTTCAGTCAAGACTCCAGCCTCCTGTACTGATACTTCAGTAAAGGCTGACACTGATTCAACCAGTCCTACTGATACTTCTGGATCCATAGTTCTATGGGTACCAAAGAAAACTTAAACTCTGTATTTTACAGGATAAGGGCATCTGGTACTTGGACAGTGGATGCTCTCGACACATGACTGGTTCTAAATCTGTCCTCACTAACTACCGTGAAGAAAGAGGTCCTGCTGTGACCTTTGGCGGAAACGGTAGAGGCCAAACCCGAGGGTATGGCACTCTGACCAACGGAGTAACTACTTTCAAAAGAGTTGCTTATGTTGAAGGCCTGATGCATAATCTTCTGAGCATCAGTCAACTGTGTGATAAGAATCACAAAGTTTCTTTCTCTAAGAAAAAGTGCAAAGTCAAGAACAGGAGAAAGGAAGTCATTCTCAATGGTGTTAGACATGCAGATATCTACATCATCAATATGAATACTTCCACTGATAACTTCTGTTTCGTATCACGTGCTTCCACTGATATGAATTGGCTCTGGCACAAGCGTCTCTCTCATCTCAACTTCAAGACGCTGAATCAACTCTGCATCAACAACCTGGTCATTGGTCTTCCTGACTTTCGCTATACAAAGGAATCTCTTTGTTCAGCATGTGAGAAAGGAAAACAGACCAGGGCTAGCTTCAAGTCTAAGCAGATTTCCTCCATCAGCTCTCCTCTACAACTTCTCCACATGGATCTCTTTGGACCTGTTAATGTCCAATCCATTGGTGGAAAGAAATATACTCTGATGATCGTAGATGAATATTCCAGATATACTTGGGTTTTCTTCTTACGTGCCAAGAGTGATGCTCCTGAAGAAATCATCCTGTTCGTCAGGAAGATGGAAAAACTCAACAACCTTACTGTTCGTTCAATAAGAAGTGACCATGGGACTGAGTTCAAAAACAGTACCCTGGAATCTTTCTTTGAACAGAAAGGTATCTCTCAAAACTTCTCCTCTGTGAGAACTCCTCAGCAAAATGGTGTTGCTGAAAGACGAAACAGGACGCTGATCGAAGCTGCGAGATCTATGCTGAGTGAAGCCAATCTTGCCACTCAGTTCTGGGCTGAAGCTGTAAATACTGCTTGTTACACTCAGAACAGATCTCTGATTGTCAAGCGTTTCAGAAGAACAGCTTACGAACTCTTTCGTAACAGGAAACCATCAATCAAACATCTCCATATCTTTGGTTGTGTCTGCTACATCCTGAACAACAAAGATAATCTTGGAAAGTTTGATTCCAAATCTGATGATGGAATTTTCCTCGGATACTCATCCATTTCTAAAACTTACCGTGTGTTCAACAAACGAAGACAAACCATTGAGGAAACGATTCATGTCAAGTTTGATGAATCGGGTCCTACCTTTCCTCACCCAAATGATAATACTGAAATCAATCAGTGGGCTGACTCTTTCTTTCAAGTCCCTGAACCTCCTATTGCTGATCCTTCTCCTCAAGACCTTCCTGATGGTTTTGAAGAAGATCCTATACCACCCACTGATATAACCACTCCACCTCTCATAAATGCCACCCCTATCTCTCAAATCACACCACCTGAACCTGATCAACCCACTAACAGTGAAGACTTCTCTCAAACCACTGTTAGTGAACCCTCTCCTACCAATCTTCTTCCTGATCCATCATCCAATGAAGCATCTACTTCAGGACAGGTGTATCAACCACCTGCTCTCCGATGGACCAAAGATCATCCCATTGATCAAGTTCTTGGAAACCCTTCTTCTGGTGTGAAAACCAGACGTCAGGCTGGTAACGTCTGTCTTTATGTAAATTTTATCTCTGAAAATGAACCTAAAGAAATAGATGATGCTTTGCGTGATCCTGCCTGGGTCTCAGCCATGCAGGAAGAGCTAGCAGAGTTCATCAGAAACAATGTCTGGCTTCTCGTCCCTAGGCCTCGAAAACGTACAATCATTGGTTCCAATTGGATTTTTCGAAATAAACTTGATGAGATTGGTACAATCATTCGAAACAAGGCTCGCCTTGTGGCTCAGGGATACAGGCAGGAAGAGGGCATTGATTACGATGAAACTTTTGCTCCTGTTGCTAGGCTCGAAGCAATTCGACTCTTCCTAGCTTTTGCAGCACATATGAACTTCAAAGTTTATCAGATGGACATTAAAAATGCCTTTCTGAATGGAAAACTTAATGAAGAGGTCTATGTGGCTCAGCCTCCTGGCTTTGTAGATCCTAAGTTCCCTGATCACGTCTACAAGTTAAACAAGGCTCTCTATGGGTTAAAACAGGCTCCTCGTGCCTGGTATGATACCCTCTCAACCTTCCTTCTCTCTAAAGGTTTTGTTCGTGGAAAGATTGATAGCACTTTATTTCTGAAGAAATATCCTAAGCATATCCTTCTTGTCCAGATATATGTCGATGACATTATCTTTGGATCCACCAATCCCAAACTCTGCGAAAAGTTTGAGTTGCTCATGAAATCTGAATATAAAATGTCTATGATGGGCGAACTAACATTCTTTTTAGGACTTCAGATCAAGCAATCTGAAAAGGGAATCTTTATCAATCAAGGTAAATATGTACATGAGATGCTGAAGAAATTTGATCTCACATCCTGTACACCGATGAAGACTCCAATGGCTCCTCCTCTGTCTCTTGACAAGGATTCCAAAGGGAAACCTGTTGATGTGACTCTCTATAGAGGAATGATTGGCTCACTGCTGTATCTTACAGCGAGTCGTCCTGATATCATGTATTCTACATGTCTCTGTGCTCGTTATCAGGCTGAACCCAAAGAATCCCATCTGACCGCTGTAAAGCGGATCTTCAGATACCTGAAGGGAACTCCTAACATGGGTCTTTGATACTCCAAGGACTCAGGGTTCGATCTAACAGCTTATTCTGATAGTGACTTTGCAGGATGTAAGATCGACAGGAAAAGCACTACTGGTGGCTGTCACCTATTAGGTGGCAAGTTGGTGAGTTGGACTAGCAAGAAGCAGAACTCTGTGTCCACATCAACTGCTGAAGCTGAATATGTTGCAGCAGGAATATGTTGTGCTCAGGTCCTATGGCTGAGAAATCAACTTCAGGACTATGACATACAACTCTCCAAAATTCCTATCTACTGTGACAACACTTCAGCAATAGCCATTGCTAACAATCCTGTCTTACACTCTAAGACAAAGCACATTGAAGTGAGATATCACTTCATCAGGGATCATGTGATGAATGGTGATATTGAACTCCATTTTGTCCCTACTGAATATCAGCTTGCTGACCTCTTTACCAAACCACTGGATGTGACGCGTTTTAATATGCTCCTCAGTGAACTTGGGATGTTAAATCCTGAAGAATAGAAGTTCTCAGGACAAACAGTTGTTAAAGTCCTTTTGAAAATATTCCCTCAGGACCTCTTTATTAACAACTCCTGAATAACTCTTCTTCAGAGGATGACTCTATTCAGTACTTACAAAATCTTTGTTCAATATCCAAATACTGATGATTCTCAGGTAAGTATTTCTTCCCTCTGCTACTGAAACCTTATCGCATTAAATGTGATAAGAGGATTTTCCCAAAACAGTACTTATCTGATAAGTACTCTGATTCCAATAAAACATATCTTTCACCAAAATGGAATCATCCCCTGAAAAGGTGGTTTTTAGTTTTTCAAATAAAACAAACCTTTCATCTGCACTGACACGTAATGGGACGTTTCCTGTTCCCCACTACGTGTGTCAGGCGCGTGAACGCGCGTCGAGCTTCTTTTTCATCATAACGTTTGAATTTAGCCGCTCTTTTCTCTCTCATCCTTTTTCTCTCTCCTACCACGAGGTATAAAAACCTCATTCGTAATCCTTTTCACTCTTTACGCTCACATAATACTCTCTAAGCATTCAAGCAAGAAAAAGCAAGAATCTGCATTCTCAAGAACACCAAGAACACACACTTACCACTTCTTTAACAAGATCAACGTAAGTTTCCTTTTGTTCTTTGTTCTTTCCACAATCTAAGTTGGTATTCTTCCTTAAAAACAACTTATTTTGGTAAACGTTTTTCCAAAAACCCTAAGATCACTTCGTTTGATCTTAGTTTTCCCAAAATCTTCTAAGATTTTTTGTTAAAACTGTTTAGCATGATTTTTCTTATTTCTTTTATGAACAGTCATAAACTCCTATTTTGATATCTATTCATCAAAATAGAAGTTCTTTTTAATACCAAAACACATTCCTTTTGTGTATTTTGGTATCTAATCTATTCTATGTATAAAGGATTTCACCATTTTTATGAACATACTTTGTGTTCATTGAAAAATGAAGAAAAATGCATATTTTGGACTCTTAATCATCCATATATGTTATTTTTATGTTTAACAGGATGGCTGCTACTACATCCACATCTTTGGACGCCCAGCTCTCCTCTGAGGCCACTCCTCTGCAAGCTACTGAGAGCTTGCCAATCGTCATTCCGCAACATGACGTCCAATTCAAACAGAACAACGTTGTTGGTCTGTTTGACATCCCTGAAGGCAAGGAATATCTGATTCCTGCAAAAGACTTCCTTCTCCGCAGCCCGCTGAGGACGGCTTTCACTCTGGACCCAAAGCCAAACAAGCCCATGCTGCAACAACTGTGGTCCACTGCCACTGTGGCCAAGGAGAAGAACACAAAAGGTGTCCTGCGAGAGGTCATCAAGTTCCAAATCAAGGAAAACATAATTTCCTTTGGTTTTGGAACCCTCAGGAACGTGCTTAACTTCCCCAAGAAGAAGCGCTTCCCTCCTGTCCCCACCGCTGACGAGATCGTCGAGTTCCTGGACGCCATAGGCTACAGATGGCCTGTCAACAAGGAAGGCGTCCTGCTACCGAAGACAGGTGCCACTGTCCATAAGTCAGGACTAAACGCCGTGTTCTATTATATATGGAACACGTTTGGCCTGTGCTTATCGGGCAAAACAGGGAGCACGGAGCAGTTCCCGATGGTTATTCAGCAGATGGTCTACTCTGCGATCAAGAATCGCGAGTTCGACTATGCTCGCTCCATCTGGGACGACATGGTGAGGAAGGTCCGAAGCAAGAATCGGGTCGTCAACGTTGCCTTCACCAGGTTTTTCTCAGCCGTCCTGGAGCTGCATATGGGGGAAAACTACCCCATGGTCGGGAACTCCAACAACTACGCCCTCGGGCCTAGGTTCCTGGACCAGGTTGCTTACCATCCTGACAACGTCCCTCTCTCCGACGTCCTGGTCGTTCCTGAACAAGTTCAGGAACAGGATGCTGAACAAGCCACCTCTCCAACCACAGGTACGTTTTCTATCATCTCTTCCAAACCTCATTCTTCTACTTCTATGCATGCTATGTCAGTAGCTAACCCAATACTGACTTCCCCAGCTGCAACCACAACTTCTGCGCTCCAGAAGCGCCCCCAACCATCCTCTGTCACTCCTCCACCTCCTACAAAACGCGCCAAAGCTAGGGCGCAAAAGAAAAAGACGCAGGCGGCTGGTAAGAAATATTACATTACCCTGCCCCAGCTCTTTAATAAACCATCCCCTTTGTCTAAACATTCTTCCACTGCAGATACTTCTACATCTGCCCCTGTTACACAAGAACCTGAGGTGGTTCAACTCGAACCCTCAGAGAATCTGGTGGGTAATCATCCTGATACCCTCCAAGCCTCAGGTAATATTTCTAAGCAATATATTACTGTTACTTCTTCTATGAAAGCTAATGAGTCTTCTAGTGCTCACTTAGCTACTCTGTCTACAGGTTCTTTAGGAGCAGGTTCTGAAGGGCATCTTCATCGGGATGACCCCTTCAACGACTTCATCCTCACGGATGCCGAGCATCAGCTGAACGCAGCTGAACTACGCAGGCAGTCCGCTGAGAGGAACCTGCATGAGGCCCGCACTGCCCTCCAGCAGAAGGAGGAAGAGCACTCAGCACAGCTCCAGACCTTACAACAGGAGCTTGTTGCTGCCAAAGCTGCTGCAGCCGCTGCTGAAGCCGCCGCCGCCAGTGCCACTGCTGCCGCCATCGCCGCGACTCCGCCGCCCACGGCCGTCACCCTGTCCATCCCTTGTCTGGATAACATCCACGACAAGGTTTCACAGGTTGCCTCCTCCTCCACCAACCTTCAGGCATCCATTGATGACCTGAAGGCCACGGCGTTCCCTGCGCTCTCCACAGAGATCATCAACAGCACCAACTCTCTCACCACCTTCCAATCAACGGTGGTTCAGAGGTTGGATGCTCAGGAAGCTGCCATTCGCGCCATCCAGGAGCAGGTGCAAGGGCTCTCCTCTGCTGTCAACGCCCTCACCTCTGCTCCTGCGCCGCCTCCATCCTTCACCACGGCGGACAGGGAGGTCTTGCAGTCCCTGATCTCATCATCATTCATCCAGCGCAAAGTCCTAAGCGACATGGCCTCTCTCCTCCAAAGGAGTGTGTCAACAGCTGCCTTAGTTCAGGCACCTGCTGAGGGGGAGAGACAGCCCCGAGACCACTCAGCCTATTCCCCCTCCACAAACTGGAGAACCACTGAAGACGGGGGGAATAATGAAGACGACGATGATGATGATGAAGATGATGATGATGATATAGACGACATCTTCGTCGAGAAGGTCCCTGCTGCCTCTGCGCCCATTCCAGGGCTCGCACAACCTCAAGGGGAGAACCCTGATGCCTCTGGTATGTCTCCACTACCATCCTCTCCCTCTTCCTCTGATAACCAACCTATTTCTACGCTTCTAAAATCCAAACCTACCCCTGAAACCATCACCCTAGACTCCTCACCTGAAAACTCCCCTCCTAATAACCTTCAAATGGTTATCTACCAACCTCCCAAACTACCTTCTCCTGAACCAACTCCTGAACTCACCTCTCACCCTGAACCTGAACCCTTTAACCAAGCCGATCCTGAAACTCAAGATGTCAACTTTGGCTCTGTCACTGGTGACATTATTCGCCTAATGGAGAATAGTCCCAATGAACAGACCAGAGCTGAATTAGCTAAAATGACCTTCAGGATCACACCCCTCAACCAAGAAACCATTTCTACCCGTCCTGCAACCCGTTTCAACCAAGAAGCCTCTTCATCCAGAACCCCTGAAATCCGAGCCACCCCTGAAACCATATGCCTTTCATCAGATGATGAATTCATCTCTGATGACTTCTCTACCCCTGCCTCTTCACCCAGATCACCTCCCTCAAACTCTCCTAGATCTGAAGGTGAAAACTACCCTGACAGTTCCTTTGCCATTGACAGGGATGGGCGCTTAGACGCCGTGATAGAGAGACTCGAGAGTACAAGAGTAAAAATCCCTCTTCGTACCTCTTGTGACTCCGAGTTCGCCTATCTCTCGCAGGAGGAGTACAACGAGGCTGTACAGGCTCAACTAGAGCATAATAAGAAGCAGAAGGAAGCTTTCCTCTCTGCCCAAGCCGCTCGAAGGCTTGCATCGGATTTTGTAGATGAAGATGCTGAAATAAGTGCAGATCCTATCCTTGCACAGAAGGCTGTTCTGAAGGTCTTCAACAAAAATGCAGAGATACAGACTGGAGAAGTGAATGCTGAGCTTGACTGGTGCAGAGATCGGTTACACCTCCGAAAGCATGGTGCTGCCATCTCAGGTATCCATCTTCGCTGATCAAGAGGCAAGAAAGGTAATCCTGGTAAAACCTGGATCACAGTCAAACGCTCTGGAGTAAAGGACGTAGAGCACACTCTGGACAAGTTAGATCGCTACAACTTGTCAGAGTGGAACGAAATCAGATCCCTGCTTCCCAAAGCCAACAAGAACTATCGGGCTGAAGTAGAAGAAGTCATTGAAGGACTTATTGCTCGCATCAGAAGGACAACTGAAATACCTGATGACCTGCTCCAACACTCTCCACTCCTATCTCAGCAGCCTGTTCGAAGATCTGCAGGCACCTCTACAAGAAGACCAACTCCCTGTCTTCCCAGAATGGTTGTTAAACCTCTGGACCTCTCGATGCTTGATCTTTCATTCCCTCCTGGAATCTCTCTATCTGAAGGACAAGTAATCAGAGAACCCGTTCATGGCATATGTGTTAGCAATAACTCAATCCTACGCTTTCAGCGCTTCAGTGAGCTACACATAGCGCCCTATGAACATCTTTTGACAGTTCTCTTCACTGCACAACAAGATAAGAAAAATCCAGACAACAAAGAGATCATCCGCACTGTCAGAGCTATACTTGATCACAGACTTGCCTTCAGCGACACTCCTGTTCCTGTTTGCGTCAAGACTGAATACATTAGCGAAGAATCTGATAGTTAGTTGTCTTGTAATTTTTTCTTTCAGTACTTCTATCATGTACTTTTGTATTTTCCTTACTCTTGTAATATTTAAATGAGATTAATGAGAATGCAATTCAGTGCATTGTACTTCATTCCATCATAGTACTGAAAAAGATCCCTCAAAACAGTAAATGGGACATGTACCTTTATGAGTTCTATTTCCTACTGTTCAGTTCTAGACTTAGAATTATTTCTAACTTTTCTAGTTTAAGACAATTACTCTGTTGTCTTATCATTATCATTTAGGGGGAGATTGTTGATCCAGCTCTCCTAAGACCTGATGAAATGATAATGATCCTGAATCTTTACTTAGTGAATAGGTTTTTACTTCTGTTATAGCTTGAGGAATTATCACTGAGTCTGTTCAGTGTTATTCCATGTTACTTATGCTGTAACTTAACTTTATAGATCAGGATCAGGATCAGGAGACTAACGAGTCTGTTCTGCAGTCTACTGATCCTGTCCACTGAAGTGAAGACCTCCTCCTGAAGACATTAAGATCATACAAAAAGAACCATCAGCGACGTCGAAGAAATAGCTGATGACAGAAACAGCATGCTCGTGATCTGAAGACGGAACTCAGTGATAGCAGTCTGTTCACTATCGTATGACATCCTGAAGATTCATCAGGATACACGTGACCCTGAGCGTCCCCAGTTTCAGGACTCTAGTCACTGATCAGTATCCTGATCCTGAAGGATTAGAACAATGTCTTAGTCTAATGCACAAAAGGATTACTCGCCTTTTCTGACACAATAGTACATAAGGGCAGTTACTTTACTGTTCCCTCCGTACTTATCAGACCATAAGGCAACTGTTTACAAACATCCTCTTTTGCACACCATGCAAAGAGTATTTGTTTATAGTAAATAGTACAACAGACCACTCACATTGTGACACGTCACAATAGTAGGTCTGCATGCATTTAATGCATGGAGTATAAATAGGACGTGAAGAGATGTTCTCCATACTTCTTCTTCATCCTAAAATACTCAAGTCCTTTCTCTCTTTTTCCTTCTATCTTCTTTCTTTATTCTCTTCTCACTTAGTGCATAGTGAAAGAACTTAGATTGTTTAGTTTAGACTAATTGTCTTTTCTATTTCCGCAACAATCTGTAAATTCATATTGTTTATAAAACAAGAATTTAAAAGTGAGAAAATTGTGTGATTATATTCAACCCCCCCCCCTTCTATAATCCCAAACACTATCCTTACTTGAAGGTCACCTACTTGGGACCAACAGAAAAATATCATTTATAGATTCGGAGTACCAGTTGAAATCATGTGCGACAACGGCTCACAATTTATAAGTGATAAAACTCGTACGTTCTGTGAAAAACGAGGAATCAAGTTAATCACTTCAACTCCGAGATATCCACAATCTAACGGATTAGCAGAGTCGAGCAACAAAGTCATCATCAATTCAATCCGAAAAAGGTTGAAAGGAGCAAAAGGAAAATGGGTAGACGAATTGCCATCTGTCCTATGGGCAAATCGTACGACACCTAGAGCATCAACTGGACAAACTCCATATTCTCTGGTATATGGATGCGAAGCAGTCTTGCCAATCGAAGCTCAAATACCAACTGCCAGAAGTCGCACGTATGATCAAAATGCAATAAATTTATCTTACGACCTTGACGCTTTAGAAGAACTCCGGGAGAAAGCACTACGAACGATGGCTGCACAGAAAGGAATTGTCGAAAGACACTTCAACAAAAAGGTAAAGGCAAAAATTTTTCAAGTTGGAGATTATGTCTTACGACATGTGTTTCAAAACACACAAGAGCCAAACGCTGGAAAACTTTCCATCAAATGGGAAGGACCATACATAATTTCCAAAGTCATTGGAAACGGAGCATATAGACTTACGACGATAGAAGGTATGGAAATCCCACGAAGCTGGAACGCCCATCACCTTAAAAGGTATTACTTCTAAACCTATTTACATATGATTTATTCCTTGAACCGATTACTGACTTGAGCGTCGGAGCGCCGTTGGTCAAACCAACGGCCACCCCCTAGCAACCATGTTTGTTCGCAGGTATCGCACGATAAATCGCATGGATCGCACGATTAACGCAAGTATCGCACGACTTAAATGCATGCTTATCGCAGGAATCGCACGACAAAAATCGCATGGATCGCAAGAAAACCGCTATAACGCACGATTATGTCGCAAGAGCGCAAGTCAACTCGCCAGTCGCACGAATACTCTCATGAGTACAAAAGAAACGTTTCTATAATAAGTCTAAGGACTCTAAAACAAACGCATGCAAAAATAAAAGCTATAACGCACGATACAGGCTAAAACGCACGATACGAGCTAAAACGCATGATATAAGTTATAATAACACAACAGTGATAAATTAAAACACACGTTATTCAAATGAAAAATTCTTTCATTAATATTTCTTGTCTAAAAACGGCAGAGTACAAAAATTTTTTACGATTACAAAAGAAAAACTATTCTAAAGGAGCGACAGAGGAAGATGGATCTACGACAGGGGCCTCTTCAGTCTCTTGAGGATGCGCAGGAACGGATCCAGAGGTTTCAGGAACCTCCTCCTCGACACCCGCATCCTTGACCTCAGCTGCTACCTCTTCATCCAAGTTCTTCAAATCCTCCTCGTCGAGAAGGTCTTCAAAACCCATCACCTGAACAAAAGATGCCACCTCGTCCTTCGCCATCTGAGAAGTCACAGTCCCAGCAGCCACGCGTCGCATGACCGCAGTACGTGCGACCACACGGACTAAGGCCGCATCCTCTTCCAGTTCTTGGATCTTGGACGATAGAGCTTCTTCTCTCTCAGCCTTCTCCCGTCGAACGGCCAGCAGCTCCTTCTCCAGCTCCTTCACATGGTCCAAGGCCAATTTCAGCCGTTCTCGCTGTTGGACCTGAAACCCTTCGCTGAGTTCCAGCTTGGATTCCAAGTCCCCAATCTGGACCGACTTAGCATTAATCTCGTCGGTCAGTTGGGTCAGCTTCTTTTTGGCATTGTCGGCCTCCTTCTTGGCCAATTTAGCGTCGTTCTGATTCGACGCTAATTCCTCCTTGATCTTAGCCATCCGCGTATGGAGACTAAGACTAGTTTGGAGGGCCTATACAAAGAAAAAAGAAAAAGATTAGAAGCGGTACAAGTAAAATGAAAGCAAAAACGTACGACAGGGACTTACCAAGAAGGAGATACCCGCGATGGAGGCATCTAGGTCTTCGATGTCGGCCTCCTCCATGCGCGCCTTCTGAGCAGGGACGTGGAACTGCTCAAGGACTGGGAAAGTGGCCGTCGTCCTGATCACATCATCCACCATGAAGTCAGAGGGGATCTGGATTGTCATGGTCGTAAGACCAGATCCCTCTTTCTCCTTCCCCTTGTCGGACTTCGACGCACCCGCTCCCTTTGCAGGAGGAGCGAAGCTAAGAGGAACAGCTTCTATCCCACCTTCAGCCTTGCGTGCGGCATCCTTAGGTGGGGTATCCAAGGAAACGTACGACGATCTCGTACGTTTAGCTACCAAACCTTCCTGGGCGGCAGCCTTCCTTTTAGCAGCACAAGCAGCTGCTTCCATCGTTGACGCCTTCTTGGAAGCTGAGCCTATACAGAAAAGAGAAGTTAGAATCAAAACAAATTACTATAAACGAGAATACAGACGTACGATATCTACCTTCCATATTTGTTTCCTCGATTATCTGTACTTCAGGCTCGACGTCACTCTCGTCACCCCCTCTTGACGTTCGATACTTCCGATCGGTCACACTATAGCTCAAGAAACGTTCGATCGCCTCGGTGGTCTCCTCAAACGTGAAGTCGATCGCTGTCAAGAAGAAAACAAAGACTTAATAAACAAAAATAATTTAAAATAAACTGAAAAAAAAGCAAGGTAAATTGTATTACCGCCTTTATTCCATTCAGGAACGACCCACGACTCCTCGCCTACGACCGAGGACGTTTGGACAAAGACATATCTCGCCTTCCATCCTCGATCGTTTACTTGGGTACCGTGGACCAACATGGCATCGCTTCTCCCCCTTGGAAACAACCCAAAACGGTTGTAGGGAGAGCGAGTCACAGTGTAGGCAGATAAGAGATCGTCGACCGAGAACGCAAGGCGATCCCAATTTCTAGTCACCCGTTCGATTACATGGACGACGCGCCAAAACTGGGGCATCAACTGACCCGGAGACACATCGAAGCGAGTCATGAACGCCCTCGCTAAAGGAGAGTATGGCCATCGAAATCCGACTTTGAACGGATACTCAAACAGGGCAAAAAAGCCCGTCGGAGCATCCGCCGGACGGATCTCTCCAGCCACCCTCACCAAGGCACCCTCAGGAAGCCCGGCTAACTCTCTTAACTCTTCTACCTCTAGATTTTCAGTAATCGAACTCCTAGTCTCGCTTGACATAATGAAATATATTCGACCTAGACTATTTTTCAAACGTGTAAACCTAAGATTATCTAAACCTCTGTTACTTTTCTTCGCTATTGACTTCAAACGCATGAAACAAGGAAGAAGGAGGTACCTTATAAAGCCTAGTCGCACGGAATATTTGCCGAAAATAGGGTCGGATTACGATCTCACAAAATCGATTTGGAAATTAAGAAGATTTGTAAAATCTTTTCTAATTATCAAACGCCTTATTTATAGTAACTAAATCAAATGAGTCATCAAAGATAATCGTGCCACGCGTCATCAACTAGCCGTTAGAAGACACGCGTCCAGAGTAACGGCTAGATAACGGCTATATTATCAACGTTTATTCGACCGTTATACAACGTATTTTTACTCTTTGACCAGCGAATTAAAGATTTAGATAAAATTAGAATTATTTTCTAAATCTTGGGGGTAAATTGTTAGGGTAAAAATCCGCAATCGCACGACAACCGACTATAATCGTAGGATAATCATTAGGACAATGGTCCTGTATTAAGATAAGGTCCTGAGATAAAACCTAAAAGAACTATCGAACAAAGATAATTAAACATCGAACATATACATCGAATAAATCGAACGATAACTACAATATCGTATGACAATACTAACGAATAAATATACAAAGTTTATATGTTTGATGCAGGCAAGTTGATTATCATATCTAACAATTGTCCACCTTTGAGGAAATCTGAAATTGAGTACTATGCCATGCTCGTTGGAGTCCATCATTACAATGAGCAAGTCGTAAGTTATGTATCGTTCGACAGCATCAAGATCGATCGTTACAAGCAAGATTCTCGCAGCAGTTACAATCTAGACATTAACTCTCAGCAGTACCGTTGGACAGTTACTCTCTAAGCATTAATTAAAGACAATAACGTTGGACGGTTACGATTCAATCATTGATGAGCCACAATACCGTTGGACCGTTATTCTCAAGCTACTATAAAAGAAGAATCAAGCCAGCATTTCAAAACACGAAGTCTATCCGAAGCTCATAAGTTCTATAGCAAT